>RXPK01004010.1:0-37322 GCA_004143645.1 Protaetia brevitarsis | reverse complement strand
GTGAGATTAAATATTGTGGAAAATTGAATTAAATCTGTCTACATATTTCAATCAATTAATTAACTATTATTTCAAATTAACCGTTTGTCTACTTGATTACTTATTTGGTTGTACTATTTTAGTTAAAGCAAGTTATTTTCATATTTAGGTATTCCATATTTCTACTTTGTTGATTTGTATAGATTACTTTATTATACGAGCATGTAATGGTTTATTAAATTAGAATTTAGTAGTCGTTGCTGTGGGACTTCTGCCAGTAGCGTAGTAGTATTGAGGTTGATTCCCAGGCACACCGCTGTGCGATGCGAATCGCCGTTTTGATGATCACAGATAAGGTAGTTACGGGTAAAAATTAATAAATATTTTGTGGTCGTATCTGTCATGCATTCTAGTTGTGCTAAATACACATTGTTCCTGTAATGATTCAGCAGAACTGATCTTTACGGCACTCATCGAATATATTCGATGTAGATAAACATTATAATCGCATTAAATTAATTGCAATTGTGGCTAACCTAATGCTTCTTTTAATAGTCTGACTTTCTTAATTGAATACTTATTGTTTAAATGTACTTGTTGGGTTTGCCAAGCCCCAAGCAAAAAGATAACGGAAATTAGAGCTATTTTCTCCTTGGTTATTTTGAAGCTATAAAACCTACGCAGTGTAAGTATTCGGTGGTAACTTACCTAAAAGCTGAATCCATCGAGATCCAAGCCAATGATTTAAATAATACCATTTCAATTAATTAATTTAATGCTTGTAAATGCGGAACATGCAAAATTGAGGATAACAATATCAAATTTTTACATAACTGTAAAAAAAGTCTTCAACTTAAACTGCTCGAAACATATGAAATTGAGAGACCTAAAAAGAAAGAAAATGTAAATTTAGTAAATGAACAGATAGATAACAGTGTTGGGCAAATTAGAGGAATCGATGATTACATTTCTACAGCGATTGGAGATACTCGAGTTTTGTCAACTCTCGGAAAATCGCTGGCCAGCACTATTCCCCACTCCTGACGCGAATAAAGGCGAGTATCTAGTCGCTGTACAAAGGCTCTGCTCCGATAAGCCATTCAAATGTGCCCCTAAAGCTATCGGACTGAAATTAAAGCAAATGAGTACTACTGGCACACATACTATAAATACCAAAAATTAGCTCAATCGATGCCACCCCATTCGAGATATTAGCATAAGGGTGGAAAAATTCAATATTTTTTTTTCTAAGGAATTACTTAAGCTATCACGTTCAAAAAAATTATGTAAGTAAACACTGATTATGGGAATTCTCTAAAAAATCAAGAACTAATTCCCTCCACTCAGTTCAAAGTTATTATTATTTTCCCCTTTTTAGGGGTGGTTTTTTTGAGTTTGGTTTAAGGTGCCAACTTGGCGTTTTGTTATATTAGATCGTATGCATTTAGGTTTATTATGTATTTTTTTCAGTTTTTTCTGTGTAGTAGAACATGTAAATAAAAAATCAAATCTCTTCGAATGATTGTAGTAGGAGCAATTTGTTATTGGTTACTTTAGGGTTAAAATAATTATTTATCGATTAATTTCAGGATTATTTGTATAAATGTTTCAGCCCTATGTTATAAAAGCACCGAAATATACAAAACAATATGTAACAATAAAATAATATTTAATTCCGTACACGCAGTTCAAAGTTGTTATTATTTTCCCTTTTTGAGGGGTGATTTTTTTTGAGTTGCGTTTAAGGTGCCAATTTGACTTTTTATTATATGTACATGAGTGTATAATTATATTTGGGTTTATTATATATTTCGTCAAGTTCTTTCAAGGAAGCAATACAAATAAAAAATAAAACCTCTTTGATCTTAGCAGCAGCATTGGGTTATTGATTATTTTAAGGATAAAATTCAAATTATTCATCGATCGGATTCAGGATTATTTATATGTATATACATTTCAGCCCTAGTATCTATAAAAGCATCGACATATAAAAAAGAATATTGCAACAAAAAAATAATATTTAAATCCGCACACGCTGTTCGAAGTTATTTAGTCCATTTGGAAGATGTTTTTTCAAGTTGGATTTAACAATTCGACTTGATTTTTGTTACCTATAAATCTATGCGTTTTGGTACAATATATATGTTTTTATATGATATAACATATTAACATAAATCGATCAAATCTCTGTTAGATATTTATTGTTCTAATAACAACATAATTCTATCCACATTTGTTATTGCAACAAACTATGTATTTATAGTTGCTATGATTTTCTTAATGTTGAACAGAACCACTATTCGTATTTTACTTTTGTTCTAACTGCCAAATAGATATATTCATTTATTATACATATTTCTTTAATCAATGTTCTGAGACATGCATAATTTGTTTTAATATGACAATTATTTGATTGTGAGGGTTTGGAGACTGTTGTTTAATGTAATTTCTTTATGTATAATAAACAGTAGTGCTGTAGATAGTAAGTTAAAATATGTTCTCACATAAGTGTATTAATCGCGATGGTTTGCTAATAAAAATATCTGGAAGAAAAAAACTTAAATAAATAAATAAACGATGAAGATGATAGAAATACTTATTTGGAGTTATTCATTCTTCCCAGAAGAATCAGTGAAGGTTGTAAATCAAGAGCATACTTCTCAGTTCATATGACATCACTTGTAAAGAATTTATTAGGAAAATGTACAAGTAAATCCAAATGCAGGCATTACTATACAGCAAAAAGTCAAGTTGGAACCTTAAATTCAAAAAACCACCCCCCAAAGGGAACTTTGACCTTCGTGTACGGAGCTAAATATTATTTTATATTGACTATGAATACATATATGTTAATAATAAATGTAACAACAGATAATATATTATATAATAATATACTACTTATTATTATTTATTCTTACAGAATTATTTTTATAGCTCAGTGCTTTCATAACTACTAGGGCTGAAGTGTACAACATATAAATAATTCTGAAACCGCTCGATGATTTTCCGTTTGTATTTGCATGTTCTATCACACAGAAAGAACTTAAAAATATATAACAAAAATCAGATTGACACATTAAACTCAACTCAAAAAAACCGCCCTTCAAAAATAACAATAAGTTTCAACTGCGTTACGGAAATAAGTATTATTTTGTTGTTATAATTTTCTTTATTATATTTCGATGCTTTTATAACTACTAGGGCTGAAACATACACACAGATAATCTCGAAATTGATGGATGAACAATTGTTTTGACCCTAAAATGAACAATAATAAATTGTTCTTACTAAGATCCTTCAAAGAGATTTGATTTTTTATTTACATGTTCTACCACACAGAAAAAACTGAAAAAAAACATATAATAAACCTAAATGCATACGGTCTAATATAACAAAAAGCCAAGTTGGCACCTTGAACCAAACTCAAAAAAACTACCCCTAAAAAGGGGAAAATAATAATAACTTTGAACTGAGTGGAGGGAATTAGTTCTTGATTTTTTATAGAATGTCCACAATCAGTGTTTACTTACATAATTTTTTTGAACGTGATAGCTTAAGTAATTCCTGAGAAAAAAAATATTGAATTTTTCCACCCTTATGCTAATATCGCGAATGGGGTGGCATCGACTGAGCTAATTTTTGGTATTTATAATAAGTGTGACAGTAGTACTCATTTGCTTTAATTTCAGCCCGATAGCTTTAGGGGCACTTTTTAATGGCTTATCGGAGTAGAGCCTTTAATCACTTCTCCTCCCCTGCCCAATACTAACAACATACTGATAGATTCCAAATAGCATACTCACTTTTGGTAAGAGTTCTCGTACTCTTTATAGTTTTTGATATAAACTTGTTAATAAATTATACATGTTATTAATAATTACACTGTTTTATTAATAAAAGCTCATTTGATACATTGAATTATTAAGAATTAAACTACAAATTCAATATTTAACAAAGTGAAGGCATAATAATATACAAGTATAAGTGTGACAGTAGTACTCATTTGCTTTAATTTCAGCCCGATAGCTTTAGGGGCACTTTTTAATGGCTTATCGGAGTAGAGCCTTTAATCACTTCTCCTCCCCTGCCCAATACTAACAGATAATACTGATAGATTCCAAATAAGCATACTCACTTTTGGTAAGAGTTCTCGTACTCTTTATATGTTTTTGATATAAACTTGTTAATAAATTATACATGTTATTAATAATTACACTGTTTTATTAATAAAAGCTCATTTGATACATTGAATTATTAAGAATTAAACTACAAATTCAATATTTAACAAAGTGAAGGCATAATAATATACAAGTTAGTGATTTAGGAGATACCAGTCGTACAGCCACTTGGGCAACGCATCCACAACTGGAAAAATAATAAGGATACTACTCATTGGTTAGTATGAGAGGAGATTTTTTTTTTAAACGTTGGCCAGGCAAATCCATTATGGAAATCACAATATAATGTTCATTTCCACTTTCAATCTTACCTAAAACTATAAAATAAAGTAAAAAAAAATTAATAAAAACCAGAATAATAAAGAAAGAGTTTAGTACAAACACGAAATACACACGTAACAAAGAGCGAACTCAGAGAATGCGTATTGCGCATGCACCGATAGAAATGGCTAGCGATACCGTTCAGACCATGCTAGCGCTACAATTTAGCGCTAGAACTTAGCGCCGCTAGAGCCAAAACTGTCGCCAATGTGTCGGGCCTGGTATCTAATCAGTGTTGGACAAGGCGATTAGTTGATTCCACTAGTTGAACGGACAGCTGTCAAGGAACATACTCATATGAACCCTTTCAATTGAACTCTATATGAAATGGTTCAGGAGGTTCCCAATCATTTGCTATACCACTATGCTCCTTGACAACCGCCCATTCACCTAGTGGAATCAACTAATCGCCTCGTCTGAAAGAGACCTAATGCTGTAGGAATAGGAGATCACCGCGTTGCGCGCGCAACCGACATTTACCTGAATTAAAAATCTAAATCCTAAAGGGCGGAGGGATACGTGCTTGGACAAAAGACCAGTTGCAACTAGGCCAACCTTGGAACACCGGCCGCATCCCATATTGTTTCAAAGCTTTAATCCAGCAATGCTAGGGTAGACCAAGCTTTTGCTGTTTGTGGGATTATTTAGGACTGATTGCAACATCTTTAGAAAAACTTATGCTCGAAACCGTGAAGCAGGAAAAGTTATCAAAGCAACTGCACTCACGACAGGTCCATTCGAAACCATTAAAAAGATTACCGTGAGTACCACTGATTACAATAGGCCTTAAAGGGTCGCGGTGAAACAAACCTTTATGTTCACCCTAAACCCCAAGCTAATCTAATTTAATCTTACAATGAAACTAATATTAATAGAGGCCTTTATTACTGTACGTAAATAACATAATAGAACATTTCAGCAGTTTTACTAGTAATTATGAATGATTTGTAAAATAAATCAAAGATAACGTAAAGAAATCTTTCACATCACACCGTTGATGATTTTTATGCTATCGGCGTATTAAAAATGCAATACCGGATAATTCTGCCCATTATAATCCCTTCAACTCAATGTAAATATATATGTTTTGCCCATCATAACCTAGTTGCACAGCGTGTACGTATGAGGAATATCACCAACGATAATACTTTTATAATGAGAGTCGTTTTCTTTCTATCGCATTATGAGACAGCTACCGCTAGTGACAAGTGTTAACATTTCCGACAGTTATTGTAATTTCAGCGAAGTAGAGGGATCGTTCTCCGTTATACGCAGCAACGTCCTAGAATATGCGCAGGTAATAGTTGACGTGAAATGAAGAGCAAGAAAGAAAGAGTAACGGGACGAGGAAAGAGATGGCATCGCGCGAAATTTCCACCAACTACGTAATTACTTTTGCATGGAAATATATCAAAGTTTATTAAAGGTAAGATGTCGGACAAATATGCGAATTATTAGCATCGAGGCGCAAACGGGCTTAACCTTCATTTCTACATCCCTTTAATCGTCAGATGAGCGATATTAATTCGAATATCTTTTTGATTATTCTTGAAGATTTATCACCAAAAAACGGGACAGACAAATAGCTTTATATAGTGTCATTAAAATCGTTCGACTCTTGTTTCATTGCACAGTAATGTCTGTATACTCTTAATGTAATATATAGCAAGAAATAAAGGAAAATACTGAAAATAATAAAATATCGCCTGGTGAGAACAAATTTGATATTTAAATGAAATTTAGCACTCGCTCCATTTTTTTTAGATCCTAATCAGTTAAACGAGCTTTCATTTTTTTTGTTCAAAAATCCTTTTCAAGCTATGAAGACATAATAGGCTTTCATTAAATGCAAAAAAAAATCTGGGCCTTGTTTAGAATATTGTAATGACTTCCCAGATAACACGTAAATTTTATATCTTTTTCTAGATATGCGTTGTTGCTTCAAGAATATCAATAGTTTCTAATTCTAACCGATGAATCAAACTGTGTCTGTGTACAGAGAAAACAAATGGAGATGTGCGTGGCCAGACTCGGTATAATATTTTCTACTAATTTCCATTTGATTTACTACTGTACCGTATATATATATACCGTTCCTGCGAATACCGTAGTAAACGACACTTATAATAAATAAAAAAGAACAGGTATTAAATTGCCCCAACTATTGCATATAATTCTAACCTAATTTTCTACATCATAAGCGCATAAGCCAATGCACTTAGTTTAAAAAGTTATAGTTTATATTTACTAACTAGATAGCTTGTAGTATAATTTGATTTTATATAATTCAGAAATTATGAATAATTAAATGTTTGAGGTTTTTTTCAGTTTTAATGACAGTATAATAGGATTTTTAAATAAATTCAAAAATACACATATAAATTTAGTGTTATAATTAATAAGAATATTATATATATATTTGTATCTCTTATTTCAAGAAATCATTCTAATATTATCAAATATTTTTTAGGAACCGATTACAGTAATGAGCGTCACCAAATTAAATTAAACCCAGGCGTAATGTGGAAGGTCTTAGAAGATTTTTCTTTCATAGCAGAGTGTTTAGAAACTAAAATGGATACGGTTTTAGGTTTGGCCCAACAGACTGCCGCAATACAACAGGCATTATATAGTAACTAATAATGATTAAGAGGAGAATCAATTTCATAACTTATGAAATTCTTTTTCAGCGAATATAGAAGCTTCTATGACATTAGTAAACCATCAAATAGTTGAAAACTCTTCTTGGAGAAAAAAAGTTTGTGAGTAATTGATATTATTTAAATTATTACCTGTTTTTTAAGTCCGAAACCATGTTCATTTATTGAATTAATTCCAACAAAAAATTTACAGATTCGATATTTGATATCAACCCATGGAAGGAACGTTAAGAGTTTGACATCAAACATCCTAAAAAAGCCACTAGAGGACAATATTGCGGCAAATCATTCTCTAACAAGGAAAAGCTTAAAAAAACCCTTTCCAGAAGACTGAAATGCTTAAAATTATTTTTGGTATTTTATTTAATAACCACTAAGTATAGTAAAAATAAGGTAGTTTATATTTTGTAGTAACGAGGGAAACAGTTACTTTTCATAATATCCACGACGACTTGTCGACTCTTGGGAAACTGATAGCCGTTTCCCTTGTCTTCCCATCTCTGGTATTGTTTAATTTTTTAATAGTTGTCGTTTTTTTATTACAGAGAATCGCGGCAACACGATGGCAACGAAAAATATATTATAGTGTTCTTTCTATATAAATATAAAAACGCAATCTAAATATGTATATATAAATATGTAGAAGTTTTTTTTTTTATTATTAAATACTGAAATTCTAATTTTATTTGAATGAATTTTACTTCATGCAAACAGATGTGATTTTGAAAACAATAAAATATTTTAGGAGACGATGGACGGCATCCGAAAATAATAAAAAGAACGCAAATTATATCTAATTTACTAAAATTCTCTCTGAGTTTTGTTTAGCAATAATTTTGTAAAAACATTTTGGAAACACTTGGAAGTTACATAAAGTTTATTTGTACGAAATTTATTTTGGTTTCAGCTTGCTGGTTATCTTTCCTTAAAATATTTTAGTAATTTCAAAGTCACATGAAGAAGAGGTCATATACCCAACTCCTTTCCTTGACTATAGCCAAGCTTTAGAGAAAGCTTATACAAACCTTGATAAAAGCTTACAACAATCAAAACTAAATAGGAATTGAATATTAATTTCTTCATTTTCTTGGTTTTTAGGTCAAAAATATGGAAATGTACATTAATAAGGACGTTTCACTTTGATTTCAAAAGCTTTTTCAAGTATACATATAAAAATATAAATTGTAATGGTGTAAATTATAAGTAAATTGTTTAATAAATGATAAAATCATAATTCAAAATTCATAGTAAACAATGTTTTGTTTATTAAATAAAAAAAATGTATACCATTTATAGTTTATATTTTTACATATATCTTGAAAAAGCTCTTGAAATTAAAACGAAACGTCCTTAATGTACATTTCTATATTTTTATGACCTAGAAACCAAGAAAAAGAAGAAATTAATATCCAATTCCTATTTTGTTTTGATTGTTACAAACTTTTATCAAGGTTTGTACAGGCTTTCTCTAAAGCTTGGCTCAACATTGTCATTCCAACCTTGTCATATGCTTTTACAGACAAGCTTATGGGAACGTTGCAATGGTAACCTTGTCACATGCTTTTACAGACAAGCTTAACCTGTAACCTTGCTTGGGAAAAACCTTGTCCTGTGTCAACTAGCAAGCTTGTCATAACCTTGCAGCAAGCTTACACCCTTGCCATAACAAGCATGTTGACAAGCTTTTTCTCTTGTCGGAACAACCTTTAAAAAGGCTTGTATAAACCTTAAATTGTTATCTGGGTTAGATGTAAATAAACAATAAATTATGATGATGTGTAATGTTGCTGTTTTGCCTTAGCATCTACAATCTGCTACCTTTTGTAGCAGTTTTCTTCATATAAGGTCAATCAGGGTAATTGGGTACACTTTTTCACGTTCCGATATAGTGTGCGATACTAGATAAAGACTATTTGATTTATCGAATTCTAACGTGGGGATTTCTATGGACACTTTTGGTTCTCTGAATACATAATTACAGCCAAACAATGTAGAGCAGTTTGGAGGTATTTTTTTTAATTCTGCTAATGTTCCCTTTTGTCCTAAATACTGGGGAAGAACACCTATTGGTTTACCGTTTAAAACTCGACCTTTTTATCAAGGGCAAGTAGAAACTTCCTTATATATTAAAGCAATAAACCCAGAAGCTTAAAAGTACAAAAATATTTAACTCTCATTAAGTAACTGGAACATACAAAATACATTTCTATAGTGTACATTTGGTTGTAACTTGAGATATTGAACAAAAAGTAACAATAAAATATAAAAATATAACTCATGCATGTGCTTAAAAATTCTCTTCATAAACATAACACTTGCATTCCTATCTCTTTCCTTCTTTGAGATGGGCTTCAGTGTCGCGTTTCCACAGCTTATCAATTACTTCCGTGGACGGGTAAAGCTTGAACTGCTTGTCATCTTCGATGCAGACACCTGAAAAAATTGTTTCAGAGTCGACGTCCTCAATCTTTCCGTGCGTGGCCGTTAGTCTGACCTTCTCGTTTAGCAGAGCTTTTATGACGTTATGGTTTAAATGGAAACATATTCCTAATTACCCCGAGTTTGCATTCGCATTTACCTCAGAAGCAATATTTTCTGGGGCAATTGGGAACAGTGTTTCTTTTTTTTGGTAAATTTATAGGTTCTTTGCGTTGTTTTATGTGTATGAACTGACAGGAACTCTATAACAATACTATTTAAAAGTAATAATGTAGTGGCATGCAAATTAAAAACGCAGGGCTACTTACCATAGAAGCATAGCAAAGCGCACACACGAATATTTTGTAGGTTCTGATTCGTTAGTAAATTACCGCTAAACGAAGCTTCTCGATAGTGTCACAAATTGGTCAACAGATGTCGCTGACTGCAGCAATGGCACTGCATATTCGAAAGTCGGTTATGTTGGACTAAGTAAAGATACGAACCTGGTTTGTATTTGCTCCTATTCGCGTTTCTCTGGATTGATCTTACCGTACAGAATTATTTCTACTGTTTTATATTAGAGATTAAAGCTTGAAATATTGTATCCATATTGGCGATACACACTGAATCTACTGAATATCTATCTAAACCAGTAATGTAAATGAAATGAGTATTCGTTACTCATCGAGATCCGAAGCAAAGTTTACCTATATGTAACTGCAGTAGGGATGGGCGATGCATATCGATGTTTCTGGAACATATTTTTTTTAACAAATATCGATTATTTTGTATCGATATTTTCATTAGTCGACATCGATACAAATTTCGTTGTTAAAACAAAAACATCGACTTTATTTTTTGTACCCCAGTAAGTTAGTCATTTGAGGTAGGGAAGTTTTATTTTGTCATCTAGGTGATGCAGAGCACAAATTAAGTCACTTTTTATAACTTATGTCATAAATGTTTGTGTAAATAGTGGTAAAAAAATAAAATATGACCTACTCAAGCAACAAAATTCAAATTTCTCGCAATTACTTAATTATGGTTTGTTTTCGAACGAGTCTTTTGCTTTTAAGGGATTAAAGGGATAAGTGTCTGGCATTGTAAAATCAAAAACTTCTATTGGAACTTAAAATTATCCACGATTTTATATTACATTTATAGTAGTAGTATATTTATGTTCAATTTAATTGCAGTAAATTTGAATTTTGTTGGTTGGGGAAGTAAATCAAACATTTAATATAAACATTATTCATATTTTTAATATACATATTTCTGTCTCATTACATTTTTATTTTCTATTTATGCAATAATATTTGTTAAATTGCAGATAAACTGCGGAAAATGTATACACAATTGTCGCAATGGACAGAAACATGTTTCGCTTTATTAAAGCTCTTCAGTGCCCCTTGGCGATAATTGCATGCCACGCATAGGCGTATATATACTTAGATAGTGTAAATATTATGATGAGAGATCCTAAAACTCTCATTTATCATAATATTTATTGTTATCAAAGTTCTTTTACTTTTGGGAGATTAGAAAAGATATTTAACGGGAATACCAACGTAGTCATTGCACACTAATAGTTATCAAACAATATCGATAATTTCCAAGCATCGATATTGAGGCTTGAAATTTACATCGATAATCAACATCGATATTTTATCACTGATGTCCCATCCCTAAACTGCAGTAACTATTTCGGAAGAAGTAACGAAAGTATCTAAAGTAACGAAATATCGGGTGGTTTAATTGAAACTATTAACGATAAATTAATCTTTCCGACAGCAGTATGGAAGTAACGAAAGTACCTAATTCAAAGTAACAAATGCAAACGCGAAGCTAACGGTTAATAGAAGTAATGAAAAGTAACGAAATCTCTCATCACTAATCTAAACTATGGTGTAGTTACAGATGTATATTCACATGCAATTATTGGTCATTGTGTGGAGGCTCAAAACAAGCACTCAAGAGAAATTTCAAGAGAACAGATTGGGACAATGACACCACTCTGGGTAGCAATTTATCGGTCATGCAAATCAGGACGACTAGCAGGACGATCAGCTGGATTTGGAAAATGATCTCAAGCAAATGGATTAGGCTCTACTCGATGCATGCGAATTGGATTGTCGGCTTTAGATACTCTCCTCAGCATAGCAAAAAGAATAAAAAAGTTAGAGACGTACCCTGGTGCTATAGCTATTTATCAAAAGGAGGCTCTTTAACAAGGCTAAGTGTAATGGAGATTGGCAAAAAGTCTTATCTTTTACAATAAAGCTATCAAAAAAGTGGAAAGAGACAGCTTTAGGGAGTTCTGTGAGGTGACGAAAACAATATATCGTTGCAATACTACACAAAGTAATGATAAAAGCGCAGTCGACACAGGCATAGCACTAAGGAAGCCAGATGGAGCCTTTACTGAGAGTGGAGAGGAAAGATCTTTTCTTCTTCTTGAGATTTACTTCCTGGCAGGCGAAATGAGTACCTCAGAAAACCTGCCCGAGGAATGTAGAAGATCTGCTAGGAAAGATACAGCAATGGGGAAGCAAACATGTAATAGCGAACGACCAAAATGGGTTATAAACATCTGCAGTTTTCTAGAACACCGTGAGTGACGGAATTCATCGAGTTTTACTTCAGAAAGAACAGAATGAAATCCTATCGCATATAATCCGGATACGCCAAGCACTCTAGAGCTTAGCTATATTTATATTATTATATTTCATACCCAAAGTAAGAAAGTCATTTTTTTTTTGGAAATGGGAGAAAAGCTGTAGAGCAGAATTTTATTACATCAAAACAGAATTTTTGCTGTTGTACCCCTTGGTGGCTTATCAAGCGAAGAAGTTCACTGGAATATTTTACATGAGGATATAACGTGCTGTTACAGGGAAAAATTCATTTTGGTATTTCTTTTAATTTAGAAATCTATTTTGAGCATAAATTTTCAGTTCGTTTAATGAAATTTTCCTATTTACGTTCGTTACAGTCGCATTTATTCGTTGATTATTTTTATTACCGCGGCGCGGTAGTTCTTAGTTTTTATTCTTAGTATGCCGTGTCCCCACGCTTTCGCATGTTGAATCTATGGAAGCTTAAATCCCCACGCGCTGCACATTGAATCTACGCACGATTCAATCCCCACCCACGACGTAATCTTCCGCTTTACGTTCGATTACCGACCAAGCCGTCCTTCGGGAGTGGCGCGGCATAAACTTCTACGATTTTCGTCAAAACATTCGTGAATCTTTTAATTCTAATAATCTAGTAATTTCAATCGTCCCATTTATATTTTATGAACCGAACAAATGAACAAATACCTTGTTTAATAAATCTCATATGAAACGTTAAATTTCTAACGCAAACCCTGTATATACTCTTTTACATGTTAATATTTCCGACAGTCAAAAAAATTGTAAATTAAACCGTGAATTTATCGTAAAACTACGACGTTTAGTAAGGTATGCAATATAAACAAACGTCTCCGCGGGTATTTACGATTGGATAAACTGACAGCCATTACTAACTTTAACTTTTAACTACTTTATCTATTACGAGTATCACTCACAAGTTCTTAAGTGAAAAAGGAAGGGTGATGTTACACTGTGACCTAAAAGATCATTATGTCTTCTATTCTTGCTGCTTTACAGCTGGCCTTCCAATCCTTTCAGAAAGTGTAGGATATCAGAGGGCCCCAGTCTAGGTAAGTCTCCCTCTTCGATTTCACATGCTCCCAGGTGCGACGCCCTAGAATTTGAGCAAAAGGGTTCAGCCCCTACAAAAGGTATTCCAGACGTTTTTTTGGCGAGATTATCCGTTATTTCCATTCCTTCCACTCCTGTGTGACCCGGAACCCACAGGAGGGTTACTTTATTCCTTTTGCCTAGCTCATTTAATTTCCCTAGGCATTCCCAGACCATCTTGGAACTGATTTTATATGAGCTCAGTGCCTTAATGGCTGCTTGATTATCAGACATGATGATAATCTCCTGCTTTCGATAATTTCTATCAATATTGAACTGGACACATCTTTCAATAGCGTGTATTTCCGCCTGAAATATACTTGAATATTTTCCCAAGCTTTCGAAATATGTGGTTCTAGGCCCATATATTCCTATTCCAGTTCCCTCTGCCATTTTGGAGCTATCAGTGTACCATTTGATGGCATTTCTATTCAATTTTAAGATGGCATTATGATCCCACTCGCTCTTGTTACTGAGCTTTGTGATGAATTCCTTCACAAAGCTGGTTTTAGAAATATTAAAAGAACCGGGCAAAAAAGCTATGCGGCCTTCTTTAGGTTTCGAGACACAAACTGCATTGTGTAATTCAAAGGCTCCCACAAAATGATCGTGTGAAATCGAAGAAGGATTATTACCTAAGTAGGAGTGTTCTCATATACTGCACTTTTTAAAAGAAATAGGAATTGGAAAGCTAGCTGTAAAGCAGCAGGAATAAGGAACATACTAAGTCCTTTAGGGCCCACTGGATTGGACCTCACTTACATAATCCATACGTGTAAATTCGCTTAGGTTAATAACTTTCACAAAGCAATTAAGTAACGTTGTATGATTTGTAATTGTTATTGTAACAGTGACTTAGTTTTTGGGATTTGACATTTGGATATAGTTCCCTATAAATAAGCCATTGAATGCTAAACCCTATGCATCGATGTATTATGAAAGAATCCCTACTGGTTTGAATACATTAAAATGTGGCAGGATTAGGTAGTTTATACCAACACGAACACATGAGATTATATCAGTCTTTCGCGAAAATGGAAGGATTAAATACATTAAACAGAACCGCAGAAATGAGGAAACGTGATTTAGCAAACAATTACATTAATGCATCTGTGTTGGAAGTGTGCTACAATTATGCATAATTAAGGGCATTTGCGCCTCATAAATTATATTCGTTGTACCTAAATGCCCTAAAATATTTAGCCAGAAACGGCTCATACAAAATTCTCCAACATATAGCTGAATCAACTAAGTTTATATACTTCTCCCTTCCGGAGTTTTTTTCAATTTAATATGAATCGTATTTTTTTCGTTTTGTTTAGTTAATAGATTGCTTGAATATTAGTTGAATGAGGCTACATACATTATTTAACGTTCATATTTCATTTCCTAAAGTCGCATTCGCGTCATAGGCATAAACGTAATGACTGTAGAGCGAAAGGATGATAGGCTATTATGAGATTATCGTTCCATGGATATTATATGGGGTGGGAGACGGGCGAACAGTTCCAAGGAAAGCAACACGGCGCAAACACGAGCAGAAACAGAAGCCGAAGCGAACGGAATCGGCATCAGTAGCAGGACGTTTTCCTCTTCCTGCGCGACAGATGTTTCGAGTCGCGCGTAGTGATTTAGGATGGCTTCTGATTACAATTTGATGATTGTTCTCTCTAGCGTTGCGTTCTCGAATCGTAATTTCTACTATGGCAGGCAGCAATGGACTAGCTGAAGGATTAAGAAAAGTGGAGAGGGAGGGGACGTTTAAGGCTAAAGCTAGCATTTGTAAAATATTAAATTTATGAAAGTTTTGAGAAGCAGATGAGTATATATCTGTAGCAACCGAGGCTGAACTTTATTTTCATAATTTTCCTTTTCTATTCTTTTTAAGAAAGTGTACGGAAACTATTTGCTTTCATTTTTGCTATTCTCATTACAGAACATATTTCAGTCGTCAAATCCCAAATCTAATAGATCAATTCTTTTTACGGGAAGCTAATTATATATGCGTTATTATATTATTTATTTGCTTGGATATGAGCTATTATTATTAACTTTACTTTACTTTACTATCACGTTTGGAATTTAGTATTTTAATTTCTTTTTCTCTTGGTTTTTAGGTCGTCAATATTAAAAACATGAAAGAGTGTGACGTTTCGCTTTATTGCAAAGCTTTTTCAAGTATATAAATAAATGTAAACAGTGTAAATTATAAATAAAATGTTTGTATTAATAATATTCTAAGTATCCAATGAACGTTATATGTGACGGTTAGATAAGAGTAATAAAACTCGTCCTTTCGTTCATTTAATATTTATTATTTGATTACTAGTTTCGGCTTTTTAAAAAGCCATCTTCAGATCAACGTCAACAAAAGGTAAAATTGTCGATTATCAAAACAAAATTTTTTTTAGTATACTAAAATTTTTTTAAACAATTTTCGCAGTTCAGTTTACAATAAATACATTAGACACGGTTTTCATATGTTTGAATCATTTGTATCATTGTCATTCTGTGTAAAAAGTTTTTCTTATACTCAAATTTTATATTTAATTTATTTGTATAATTGTTGGTGTCCGTTTAATTTATTTTCATGTTTGGTGTTTTTTTTTTGATAATCGACAATTTTACCTTTTTTTTGAAGTTGATTTGAAGATGGCTTCTTAAAAAGTCGAAACTAGTAATCAAATAATAAATATTAAATGAACGAAACAACGAGTTTTATTACTCTTATCTAACCTCAAAATGTTTTTGTTTAATAAATGACAAATTGTTTTCTTTACTATGATTTTGAATATATTGTTATGTTTTATTTAAAAATTGCGTTTTAAAATAGGATGTTTTGATTATTTGTTTTTGAATTTTGTAATTAATAGTTCTTTAAAAATATTGTAAAATTCAAAAACAAATAATCAAAACATCCAATTTTAAAACGCAATCTTTAATTAAAACATAATAATATATTCAAAATCATAGTAAACAAAACAATTTGTCATTTATTAAACAAAAACATTTTATTTATAATTTACACTTTTTACATTTATTTATATACTTGAGAAAGCTTTGCAATAAAGCGAAACGTCGTACTCATTCATGTTTTTAATATTGACGACCTAAAAACCAACACAAAAAGAAATTAAATATTATATACAAGGTCAAGAATTGAAGTTTTAAAATTTAGGATTTAGGTTTATTAAATGTTTGTATTGATATTTTCTTTTTGGTCTTTTACCTAATAATAAAATATAACGACGTTTCGCTTCGCTTTTAAAGCTTTTTAAGTTATATTTGTACAGATAAAATTATAAATAGTAAAGGTGTATTTGAAAATTAAATTAAATATGAAGAACGTTATTAAAGCTTTTAATTAAACAGGCTTCTAAAAAGTCTTGTTGTAGTCAGTTATAAAATTATACTATTTGGTGAAATATTGTATGTCTATTTAATAATTAACTGGATTTTTGTGCTTATAAATGTGAATTGTTTCAAGTATATTTTATGTTAAATTTTGTTCTAGATTAAAATCGTTATAATGTTAAAACTAAAAGTATTTTGAGTTATTTCATGGTTTTTTAAAGTTGTGGAGTTTTTATTATATTTATGTCCTGTTATTCTGTTTTGTAGATATTGCATGGATTTACCAATATACATATGTATACACTGTTACAATTTTGTCAGTCTATTTTAAATACTATGTGTGATGTCTTATTTTTCTCAATTTTTGATTTCAATTTTGTATAGATTTAGTTTTGTAGCTTTTTATTATTGTTTTGATTAACGATTTTGCAATTATATAATTTCAAATTTGATGTCTTTTCAGATGTGTTTTATATAAGGAACTTTTATTAATAAGGTAATTTAGATAATTATTTTGTTTTAAAATATTTTTTGCTTTATTAATAGTATCCGATTAAAAAACTTGCTTTGTCAGCTAATAATAATACTAACTTTTTGTGAAAAAGGCTGTGATTTAAAATTTTGATAACGCCCAGGCCACATTAATTTAGTACCTATACCATTTAGTTAGAATTTTTATTTTTAATGATTTTCGGGTCTAAATATAAGAGTATACAGCCATTCCGCGTGCAAATGACTATGCAAAATCACAATTGCATGTGCAAAGTAGTAGTAGTACTTTCTAATTTTTATTTAATAATTTATTACAAAATGTTGCGACCGGTTTCACGTTTAGAACCTCCATCAGGCGTACAGTAAATTTTTATAATAGTGAAAAAGTAATGAGAAGAACAATTATGTATGACATAGCAGGCGAACCTTCTCCGAGGCCACACATTCCTCTAGCACTAACAGGGTAATACTGTGGTTGCAAAATTTTATAGTAAATTATTAAACAAAAATTGGTAAGTACTACTTTACTGATTCGGTTTAATTCCATTATGGACCTACATTCATATGAAATTGTGTGTCACTAGTGAAGAACTAGAAGTACCTACATGGGGAGAAAACTTTAAAATAGATTGTCGAAGGTAATTTAGAAAGCATGTAAAGAATGAGTAAAAGGAGATCGTTCTAGTATTGGGGATATTATTTTTATGTAATAATGATTATGAAACTTTTATACTGTATCTGATTAAAAGCAATGTAAATTA
The DNA here is from genome assembly GCA_004143645.1 of Protaetia brevitarsis. Taxonomy (NCBI): domain Eukaryota; kingdom Metazoa; phylum Arthropoda; class Insecta; order Coleoptera; family Scarabaeidae; genus Protaetia; species Protaetia brevitarsis. The sequence goes on along the minus strand of RXPK01004010.1, from coordinate 19,410 downwards.
AAAGTACTATCGGTTTACTTTTATTTTTAATAATACCTACCTAAATCATTTAGACCAATCAGTCTCACATGTTTTATGCTGAAGACTATGGGAAAAATTATACACCTTAACATTACATAAGGAGCATTTGCTAGGTATCCTCTGCATTCTCTGCAATGGGCATACCAAAGGGGCAAATCAGGAGAAGTTGCCCTGCATAGTTTGGTGGGAAGACTCGAAAGAAGCCTACATCAAAAGGAAGTTGTCCTTGCAGTATTTTTAGACGTAGAAGGCGCCTTTGATAACACATCAACGCCCTCGATCAACCTATCTTTAATGGACCGGAACATTGGGCACACGACTAGCAGATGGGTTAACTGCATGGTAAGAGGCAGAGTGGTTTATGCTCAGATGCTAGATAAAAGTATCGCCATGAGGGCCACTAGAGGTTGTCCTCGAAGGGGGGGGAAGGTACTGTCACCACTGCTGTGCAACTTGGTCGTGGATGATCTCATCAGGTCTTTAAACGACAAAGGAATATGATATATGATATGATAATATTGTAGATATCTTTACCAACACGAGGAAACTCAATGAGCTAGGCGGCGTTAGACTGTTTGGGCAGGAGTTACAATTAACCAAGGAAGTAAAGTATCTGGGTGTTACCCTCGATGCGAAACTGAGCTGGAAAAATCTCTTAGTTAAAACAACAACCAGGGCTACGCAACTATTCTGGCGCTGCAGGAGAGTTGCTGGTAAAATCTGGGGACTAAAGCCGAGGGTGATCAATTGGCTATATACTACCGTGTTAAGACCAGCGATAACATACGGGACTGTAGTCTGGTGGAGGAGGACAGAAGTGTCCTCCGTAGTGAAGCTGCTAACCGCTGTCCAGTAACAGGTGTAATAACCCGGTATATTCTAAATTATTTTCTTCTTTATGTATTTGCATTTCATTTCTTATTGTATACGAAACGTGTTAGTTTTCGGTTCCCCTTCGTCTTAACAATATCAAGTTCTAATGTTGCAGCTCATATTAACTGTGACTTGCGACACCAATTTCCGGTGTGATCATTTGATGATCACCAGGATTAGATCGGCATGTGTTTTTATATGAACTCGCAAATCTTAGAAAAATCAAAGTCATCAGATGGAAACTAGTGTTGATGTCTTCGGCATATTGTTTTACAAGAAAATAAAGCATTATTGTTATGGAAGTAACATCAACACTTGCTTCTATCTTGTAATATACGAGGTGATAAGAGTGCCCTGAAAACCTTTCGGAGAGGGAAGTTTGGGATATGAACAGCTCGGAATCCGGGAGTGATCCTTATTTACTAATTAAAATCTTTTTTTTGCGTTTCCTAAGTGATAGTTTTCTTTTTTTTTCTTACTTTAATTATAATATTATTATTTTTTACCTTTTTTTTTGTATATCGCTAACGTCGTTTAGTGTGAAAAATAAGTGTAACCGAAAGGATAGCGGAGTGTTACACAGGCATTGCTGGGAATCACTGGTGCAATTAACAGCACAGGGACCGCTTCTTTGGAGACTATTGTGGGGCTCTCCCCGCTGGACCTTTATGTGAGAGCGGAGGCAATGAATGCGATCCTCAGACTGAAAGCCAACAACCTATGGCATCCCAACTTCAGGGTGGGAGGGCACACTTATACTGCGGGTATTATGCTGGACGAGCCGTTGCTGCAAATGTTCACAGACAGCATGGCATGCGAAATTATCTTCACTGAAAAGGTGAAAATCGCCATATCGAATAGAGACCAGGCACGTAGTGAGATTACTGCTATCGATAACTGGTTCACGGACGGATCCAAATCCAGCCAGGACACAGGAGCCGGTATTTGCGGGCTCAGTCCTAATCAATGGATATCCTTGAGCCTAGGGAAGCATACAACGGTCTTCCAGGCAGAGGTATTCGCCCTTGCAGCCTGTACAGAAATGATTGCAAAAGGGGCTGCATGAGGAGGAAAATTAATATAATGATTGATAGCCAGGTTGTCATCAAGGCAGTCTCGAACCCCGTAACTTGGTCAAAACTAGTTAGAGACTGCAAACAATCCCTCAATGCACTGGCACGAGACTGGGTGTCTCTGATTTGGGTGCCGAACATGAGAATATAAATGGCAATGTAATAGTCGACGTACTAGCCAAAGAGGGCTCTAAAAGACACTTCATGGGTCCAGAGCCCGTATGTGGGATTACTAAGGATTTCGCCAGAAGGGAGATCTGGACCTGGCTAGATAAAGAAAGTACAAAGAGATGGAGGTCAACTAAAGGTCAACTCCATACCAAAGCGCTAATAGGGGATGGGGATGCTATTTTCTGATAACCTACTCAGGCGCAGCAAGAAAGAAGCTAAAACCATTACTGAGCTGATAACTAGACACTGTCCCCTGAAGAAGCATCTATGCAACACAGGTCGAGTAAGCGAACCGTGGTGCAGAAGATGCGAATTATAGGAGGGAACGAGTTTACATGTAATCTGCACATGTGAGGAATTGAAGGTACTCAGGCAAAAAATATTTCGGAAGAGATCTATTGGAGGCCTCGAAGGTTCTCAAGTTCTCACTGGGCAAGATACTGGGCTTTATAGAGAACACCAAGCTGACCGAGTGGAAATAAGAGACTTAATAGGGATGGTACAATGAGCACCTAGCTCAAGTGCCCGAAATTTAGGTACTGAATGAAATACCTAATAGCACCCTTAGCTTATCCTCTTCTTTACTGAATGACCTCTATTTTTTTGTTTTCCTAATCGTTCTAAGTGTGGATGGATATTTGGTTCGTTCTATTATATATTTTCTTTTTCTTTTAATTTTTATGTGATTCTGCTATCATTATCATATTTTTGAATCAGTAAATGATTATTATTACTAAATTTGGAATATTGTTTTTTAATTTCAGTTTTATTTTGATTTTCAGCTACAGCTTTAGAGGATATCCAAGGATAGCTTCCACCAGTCACATCAAGGCTAAGGCGGTTGACGCCGTTGAGCCTACTTTGTGCCTGTTGCACATGGGACCTTTCAGTTGTTCGTCCCTATACAAAATCTCTAATTCTAATAATATGATAATTCGAAGTTAATTCACATCGTCTGTTGCGATATTGCAACTGTAAGTTGGCTCTTGATTTGATTAGTTGCACTTTTTTTTGAACGGGAGCGCCATTTTCTATTTTCGTTAGTTTAATTTATAGTGCAAATTAATGATAAATTAGTTTTAAATAATGTTTCAACGAAAATAACACAGCAATATAAATTGGTGTCCACACGAACTGATTCTTTTGATTCTTCTTTCATTTACTTTTAGTAAGAATTTGAATTTGAAATTGCAGAGGCGAGTCAACTTTATAATACTTTCATTATATACCCGGTGTTGATATAAACTTTCTTATTTTAAATAGAATGTTGCGATTTTTTTCAGTTTCATGGATTTATCGGATCGTTTGTAATTAGTTGATATCAAATTTCCTATGTCTGTAGTCAATCGTTTTTGAGATTTCTGCAATTTTGTTGAATTATTGACGTTTGTACACTTTCGAATAAAATTAAATAGTTTATGGAGTATTAAATATTGTAAATTCAATTAGTTTGAAGCATTAGAAAAAAAAAAAAATAAATGCTATACACAGACTGTTTTCTAAATTTAATTGGTTAGCATGAAAGAAAAATAATGAATTCTCAGGTGTTTATACATTGGAATAATTTTGTAGTGTTTAAGAACCGAGAACAAAATGGAACAAATTCAAACTAATTTAGAGAATATAAGATGCAGATTAATATCAAATTAAATTACGTTTTCAAAGAAATTCAGTTATAACAAGGAACAACAAAGTAGATTAATTAAAAAGAAATGATTGGGTTTCTCAGGTAAGTTTTTTCTAGATGTCAATCCGAAACTTTAAAACCATAACTTTTTTTTTTAAAAGAATTGATACAACTAGATTTATTTTAATTATTTGATTATGAATCAAGAGTCCGTTATCAATTAATATAATAACAATTGTGGATTACCATCTTTTTAATACGTTGACATCAATGGTCTAAATACCTTTAATACAATCCTTTGCCTTGTATCTTGAATTTTGAATTAAAATCGGATATAAATTTTAACGTTTTAAACCGTTTAAAAGAACATACATTAAAACAAAAATATGATTCAATTAACTTAAGTGAGTTTAAAATTTTGATTTACGAATTTCTCAAACTTCAAAGTATTTCTTTTTTTTTCCTTTACGTGATATAATAACAATAATTTACAACCTGAGGCTTTCCGAAAATCTGATTAGATCAACAAAATTCCTTTCGCTCCGGTCGGGTATCTTCTTCATGATAGCACAGCCAATCCTTTCCTTTTCAGAAATTTCGAGGCTATCTAACTTCCTTCAATAGATAAGTTTTTATTTTCTCAACATATAACCAATGCTTTTTCTTATTCCACAAAAATGGTTGAAAGGTTTTTCTCTTTACGCGACGGTTTTTCTAATTTTATCTTGTTTTTGATACTCACACCAATTGTCCATTCATAAGCTGTTTACTTTATATTCCGAACGTGCAAAATCCGTCAAACAGCATTGATGAAACATGTCACTAGTCAGTTGCCGACCCAGTTCAAGCTTGTATAAAAAAAAAACCTCAAGCACCTAAACGACAACTTGAATAAAATCAAATACTTTTGGATTTAATCTCTTTTACAGCAAAAAAAACAAAAGTTCGTCAAATGGTAAATTCCATTCTTGGTAAATTCCTTTATACATAAGATTAACATGACTATCATTATAGGGAACATAAGTACTTCTGCCATACATAATTTCTTATGTATTTTCTTTGTTGATCCTTGTACTTATTCCATTTATTTGAAACAGATCACTGTTATTAACTTATAATTGTTATCTTCTTTTTTATATAAATAGATGTTTATTACAATTTTAAAATATGTTTACATTGTCTGCGCTTGAATGTAAGCAATGTTCACTTCAGCAGCAAATTGTTCTCAAAAAGATCTTAATGTGAATTACATCACAATATTTAGTTGTTCTACTCATGTCGTTGCAAAAATAAGAACGTAGATACTCAGTGTTGTGGCAATAGCTGAATTACATACAAGGCGATTGAAAACTTATCTCATTGCCGATACTTTTAAAATAACAAAACCTTTTCTTTCGAATGGAATGTGGTATTTTCAATTTATGAATACTAGATATGCGTTATTGCTTCAAGCATATCAATAGTTTATAATCCTAACTGAACTGTAAATCAAATGGAGATGGGGCAATACAATATTTTAAGATCTATTTAATTCGATTTTTCATATTCTACTAACAACAAATAATCAAAACATATATTGAATCGCAATCTTTAAAAAACCATAACAATATATTCAAAATTCATAGCAAACAAAACAATTATGGTTTTGTAATTTATTAAACAAAAAAAATATATTTATAATTTACACCATTTACAATTTATATTTTTATATGCATCTTGAAAAAGCTTTTGAAATTAAATACGAAACGTTGTTAATGTACATTTCTATATTTTTATGACCTAAAAAACCAAGAAAAAGAAGAAATTAATACCCAAACCCTATTTTGTTTTGATTGTTGCAAGCTTTTATGAAGGTTTGTACAAGCTTTCTCTAAAGCTTGGCTCAACATTGTCATTCTAACCTTGTCATATGCTTTTTACAGGCAAGCTTATGAAAACCTTGTCCTGTGTCAACTAGAAACCTTGCCAGAACCTTGCACCCTTGTCAATGACAAGCTTACCAACAAGTTTGCACCCTTGTCGGGAACAACCTTAAACAAAGCTTGTCTAAACCTTAAATTGTTATCTGGAGTCTTATACTTAATAGGAATTTTTTAGAATTATATAAAATTTACTAACAATTGAAAAGCTTCTAAGTATAAAAACCAAGCAATGCAAAAATAGAGAAACGTGACATTCTAAAAAAATAATATCTTAGAGTGTTTTGTAGACAAAAAGTAGTTCTACTTGCCTGAAACTAGGAAACTGGACATATTTCTGGCAATTTTATGCAAGAGGTGTATTTGGAAAACCATCAGGAATGGGTATACCAAACACTATTACCAATCGATGTAAAATTTTATGCTATAATCCATGCTGTAGTAAAAAAATACCGTGTTCCATTTCAGACAACCAAAAAAAAAATTGTTAAAATAAGAACTTTTAAATGAAATCATCGTTCTTTTTTATCTTTTATTTATCTACTTAGATACCAACTTCTTGCATAACGAAAGTGTTACAAAGTTGTAAGTATTTCCCTTTAAATCATAGTCAGCTATGACTATTCAACGAGTATCAAAATCAAATTCCTGTTAGAAGTTCGAAAAGTTCTAATGAGCCAATTCGGTGGGACGTTGTACAATAAAAACCTTTTCTATTGTTAAGTGTAAAGGTAGATCTTAGTAGTTCTTGTTCACTAAATTTCGTCACTTTTTTCCGATCCCTCGCCAACTTGGCTACTTTATTCCGCCCAATGTGTCCCTTTTCCAATGTATTTCCGCCCGTATATCTACAGAATTATGTATTTTTACATGTTGGATATTTTAAACACGGTGCTGTGTATACATGTATAATCTAAAGGAAGTGCGTACATATACGAGAATAAGTTGTGAGAAACTACCTTCCTAATTTATAAATTATTTACTTAACATGTTTCACTGCTGTTAACACTTAAGCTTTCGCTCTGAAATAGCCTACTGTAAAGCTATTGAGGAGAGGTAAATTGTTTGAGTTGCTTCTTCAAATCTTGTACTCACATATATAAATTGAATAATTTATTAAGTCATGGATCTTGACCGGTGACAAATTAGTAAATTAAATTATTTTTTTAACAAACGTTTGCCAAACACGATGTAAACATGATGCCGAATACTTCAGTTCATTCATAAAACATTACCATCAATTTATAACGTGATTAATATTCAGCGATTTTGAAGCATCAAGTAACATCTATTTATGTTCTCTCAAATTTCGCAGTTTAAGGGCTGATATACAAGTAGAAGATAGGGTGATGATCGGAGCGAGAATGATGCTATCACATAGAAATAGGTTATATTAAAAGACAAGCTTCATTTTGACGTTTCAAAGTGATCGAATCAGGGTTTAAGAAACGAGTGGCGTAGCTACGAGTTCTCATACTGAATGAGTGCTTTAATGTCAATATGAAACGTGTCTTTTATGCTATTTTTTTGACAATTTAGTTTTAAATTTCTCTTTTGTAAAAGCACAAAACGAGAAAATTTGATAATTAGGAAATTTTTGTGGCGGTTGTTCACCAGTTTCACCTTGGTTTGGCACAAGATTTAAATTGACAATGTAATTAAAATTGCACATTTTTGAAATTTGTTTATATATTATATTACTGAATAACTACATTATAATATTAATATGAGTTCTACAACTTTTATGCACTCCGCCTGAAATACGGCAAATTGCTGAAAAAAACCATTATAATTATTACTTCCGGAGAAATCGTACACTATGTTCAAAGCGATTTACCAAAAATTTTGAAAAATGGTGCCAAAGAAAAGAAATTCTTCATATTTCTGAGAGAACGTCTTACTTGTTATTTTTGAAATGCTACGTAAAGATTATAAATCGTCATCATTATGGTCGATTATTCGATGTTAAGATCGTGTTTAAATTGTACATAGAAATGTGGATATATTCAAATATATGAAACTTCAAGCATTATTAAAACGGCTATCTAAAGGTTATCAAACAAAAAAATCTAAAATTTTAGAAGAAGATATTCCATAGATTTTTGAAACAAGCGTGATAAATTATACTTGGCTATAAAGGTTTGTGTGATTTTATTTCGTTACTTTTTTGTATATTTTTTATTTCTACGTTATTGTTGATAATAGGATATAATGGAGCCTGTAGCGAGAAGAATTAAGTAATATATGTGGTGGAAGATCTGTCAATACAATTCCGATTCATTATAGTCAACATACCTAAACAAAAAACAATGTTCCCAGAATGTTCGCAGTTGACTGATGTAAACTGCATCGAACTTATAAAAAAATATAATAATCTGCGGCCTAAACAGTTACTCACAAAACGTTTTTTTCTAATTATCGTCATGCTGCTTAATTAATAGCTCTATCGGTATTAACACCATGGGAATGTTCCTAAACAAATTGCCAGGTTTTCTTCATTTACCAGATCCTCATCTTTATACAGGAACATTGTTTTAGAAGATCCAGTGCGACACATTATAGCAAATACTGGAGGTGATATTTTAACTATAAAACGATTAGGTGGCTGGAAAGCACGGCTGTTGCTGAAGTTCGTTGGCTTCTTCTATGAAAAATAAAATTGATGTTGGAATATGTTTGCACAGGGAAATAAGTGAATCTACCCGGAACTTCTGGGAATGGTTCACAGTTTGAGTACTCCAACAGAAGCAATATCACTATCGCAGAGAACGATAATTTTCAACAGAATGTTTCTACTGCACACGGTACCACTATCACTTCGAAAGATAATTCAAACGTTAATATAAATGTTTATAATAGTTGTACTATTTCTAAGATTAATTACTTACAATGAATTTTAATATAATAACCTCAAACTTGCTTACAAAATGTCACATTGACATCTCCATTTCTGTTGCAATGTGACCAACTTAAAATAAATCTGCTTAAATGTTCCATTTCTATTACGCAAGTAGTGCTGTAATAGACCCTATTTCGTTACTAGTGGAATAAATGGTATTGTTACGGCACTAATTGGAAAAAATATTTTTTAAAGCAACGAAATATATTTTATCAGCAAATATTAGTTGAACCAAACAAATATTTATATTAAATATCAAATCCAACAAGGTGTTGAGATATCACTCATCTAATTATGACTGTCTCGAATCAAAAAAAAAATAGGTCGTTTCCAATTAACGAATTAATTCTTATTAATGTAGGTTTTATGTGAAACCGGTTTTGGATGTGACGATTAATCGCCTTCAAAATAAAAATCAATAAAAATCAGTTTTTAAAACCGGTTTTTAAAATCGGTTTTCAAAACCGGTCTTTAAAACCGGTTTCAATGTTTATGGTTTTTATGTCACAATGAAAAAAAATTAACGTTTCAATAGATTTAAAAACCGATTTTAGGAAATATTGGTTAACCGGCTTTTGATATCTGACGATTTCCGCAGCACTAATTCTTACCGTTGAATTAGTTTTTTTTTCATTTAAAGCAAGAAAAATATTTCCAATAACAATTTCAAACTGTTGTAATTTATGGTAAACTTAACAAGAATCAAAGAAGATTTACATGTGTATTATTGTGATTTCTTATAAAAGAATTGCCGACTAATATTTTATTAAATAATGAATATAAACTATTATTCTTCAATTGCTCTTTATTTACAGATACATATTATTCTGCTTTTCATGCAATTTAGAGATACAATCCCTCATCACTAGATGGCTAAAAGCTTACAAATCTCGAATTCATCGCTGAAGCATGCGCATTAGTAATCTCACCTCTTATACATCAATGAGTAGTTTAATATTTAGTATTTTAGTATTAATATTTTTCTACCAGTAGTGACTAGTGGAGTTGCCGTGGAGGCCGCACGAAGTGCTTCTCCTACTATAAATTTATGTAATATTGACTTCTACTTCATTAAACAATCAATTTATAGTTTAATTTGAATTAGTTTAATGTATGGCTATGCGGAGATGCCTGACAGGCAATAGATTGCTAATTTTATATACCCCGAGAAATAAATTACTTGGATTTATACCAATAAAAACAGTATAATAAACACGCACAACTTTATTGCATAATAATAGATGATAATATTAAAGAGTATAAGGACTCTTATTCAAAGTGAGACACTTTAACTTTCAAATTAACAGTCAGATACTATCCAGTATATTTTGGATTATTAAAAATTCAATTTAAACTGTCATTACAGTCAGATTATCTAATCTCAAAATTTAGGAAATACAAGATACTTATTTATAGAAAAATATAAACATTACCTATCCATCCGAAATACCTTCAATTCTTGTTAACATATATCCAAAGATCTTAAATAAGAATTCCTTGCAGCGTCAAACCAAATATGTTGAAGAAAAGAGCCGCGCAAACTAGAACGTCGGCGTTAGGGCAAAGAGCTCCTTATAAGCATCTATATCATGGCACACGAACAACAAACAGACACGATCCACGAGGAAAAAAGTAGGTCAATCCAGAGAATTTTCTTTAATAATGAATAATCTTAATGTTTTTTCTATATATTTTTAGCTCAGTGGTAAATACAATAGTTCACATTGAAATTTCATTTACTTTTCAGGAAGATACGAAAATATGATTTAATTTTTATGAACTAACGAAAAAGTTAAAGCAATTTATGAAGAAGTTTGTATTAATCAACAAAACATCACCTCCATGGACCCCCTTTAATACCAACTACATCAAGAACTACATCCATGAATAAGTACCGATACCAAGGAAACTAAATTAAAGTAATTCAATGATTGTATGAATGACGTACTGCAATATCCCATCACCACGGAAACATTTTTGTACACAAGTGTGTACACAAAATAAAACTTACCATGCTAATTTTTGACAGCAGGATTCAACATATATAACATAGCAGTATACATTGTGTAATGATGATGAGCCTTGTATTGTATGTAATATTAGGCGTTTACGAAAATTGGATTATAAGGTATCTACCGACTTTCTATCCTATTCTAGCACATTGTAAATTCTATGATTTCCTTTCACTTTCGGTACATCGGTATATATCCGATCCAATTTTCGTAAACCGCTATTGTAACATATGTATGTATATATATTGCTATGTGTCAATTTGATTTAATACTGTCACTTGATACAAATGTGAATTTTAATCAATTTTCATATATGGATAATTTCGGTATATTTTGATGTTAATTTAAATTACAAACCAAATTTAAATAAATAAATTACACAATTATAACAGAACCATCTTAAATAATGACCAACCTCATTAAATCATCACTTTACAACCCTTTCTATTTTTTTTTATTTTTTCTGCTTCGATTTCCGATCTAACTTCGAATTCTCCTTTATGTTAATATAATGATCCAATTCTCCAATTTCAAAAGTGATGCTTGATTTTTGGTTCATCCTTTTTTCCAATGTTCCACTTCTTCTATTTCTAATTATAAAACTTCCCAAAATTTCCAACCGTATAACATATTTTATGATTGTTCCTTCTTAGAATTTCTTTATTTTTCTTTTAAAAACTTCTTAATATTTTTAAGAACTTGACATACACCAAAATTCTTGTTCTTTCTTTCTTATAAACAAACTCCCTCCCCCTCCTCTCCCCCGTGCAAATTGAAATTGTGTGAGTCAACAAACCTGAATATGCAAGTGATATCTTCATTATATGCGTCGTTATTCAGCGTGGTTCCAACATCAGATATAATTTGGTTATATAGAAAACTGTTCATCTCATTCAACGTCAATATAATTACAGATAAAGCACGTAATTTACCACCGAATACTTATACTGCCCAAATTACATGGCCTTCAAATGACCAATCAGGTTACATCTTATTTCTGTTATCTTTTCTCTTGGGGCTTAGCAAAGCCTATAAATTCACTTAGACAATAACAAAGTCAGAGCTATTAAAAAATAAGGATTAGGCTAACCAAATTGCAGTTAACTTAATTATAATGTTACCCTTTCCCAAATTTATCCAAATACCTTAAATATATTATATGACTACAGAAACTGTCGTAAAGATGACAGCTGTTTATTTCACTGCCAGTATAAACTTTATTCTGCACAATTGGAATGCATGGAAAACACCACCACAATAATATATTAAAACACTAGTGTTACAACAGTCATAGTAACATGTGTGTTTTGTACTATTTTTTTCTATTTCCAATCCCATGCAAAAGCCTATACAAAAATGTCAAACCACGAGTGGCACCACCAACCTCACATAAAATGTCACCACAAAACAGAGTCACAAAATGAACTTTTTTGGCGGTGTTTTCCGGCAAAACAGTTACACAAAGTGCTTATTGTATGTGCGAAATAGGAAAAATAATTATCTATTTACCAGGCAAATATCTTATAGGAACTGTGATCATATTTTTTTATTTATTATTAAACATGAGATTTCTTATCCATGCAAGGAATTTTAACGTTTCATGTTTGTGACACAATTTTTGTTTCATGCCTAATCCATGAGAAAGCCTATGTAAAATTGTTATATGTTGAAATGTCAATTCATGAGTCGCATCACCAACTTCACATAAAATGTCAACATTAAACTAGTGTCCCAAAGTGGAACTTTTGTATCCGGCAAACAAACTGAACTTTATGACACTGCTTTACAACGAAAACAGTTACACAAAATGCCTCATTGCATTGTGCGAAATAGGAGAAAATATTTATCTATTTACAGGCAAATATTTTATAGAACTGTGATCATCACGTACGGAACTTACATCGCACAATGGTGCTCTGCAAATCAACCCCAATGTCGGAGCTTCTGGCAGAAATCTACAAGAAGCACTATTATAATTCAATTGCAAGAAATTCGTTACATGTTCATTACAAATAGACTTATTTAAATCAAGAAATTTATTAATATTAAAGTAGGTGAAAATAACTTGTTTTAACAAATGATGGTTGACTCAACTAAAGTCAGTGCAAAGAATTTTGATCTATTAGCATATTGGGTGTTGTAAATCGCCCTCCCACATTAGTAGGAGAAGGGTCGACTTAATAGGTCTTATAAAAGGCCAACTTGCCTCCTAAACCTTTTTGTAATCGTAAGTTCACCATTATGCTTTATTAGTTATTAACCGGACCCAATTTACACATGTATATCACGTAGCTAAAAATGGTGGGAGGCAATTTACCTGTACTCAGAATATTTGGTATCGTTAAATTAAAATAATAAGTAGGTAATTATAGGTGTAAATAAACGGTTAATTTGAAATAAATGTTAGTTAACTGATTCAATGTAAGGTATATAGTCAATTTTTACAGATATTTACTCTCAATCCAGTTTTTTCCTTTGACACGATACTGTACACATTTAAATCGAATCTCTGGCACTGAAAAGAAACTTATTGAAAGGAACCAAATATTAAACACGCCATACTTTGCGCGAATTGAATATTTTGATTGATTTAACAATTTCATTTTCTTTGTGTAGGTTGCCTAAATTAGGATCTTTCCATCCTAAAATGTTCAAACGAAATAGTATTAAAACGTCCATCTGTGAATGCAACAAGGATGTAAAAACATAATAGATTTTTAGGTCGCTGTGTTTATCACCTTACCTGTTCTACATGCTGCTGTGTTGCACCCGGTTTTCGGAAATTCAAATTTTATTTTTATTCATTCCGATTCATTTTATCAATGCAATGATAGAGTTTCCACAGTTTTAATATTTATTTTGACAACCATTTGTTAATAGGTGTTTGATGATTTAAGTTTGTAATTTTCAGTTGTGTATATTAATTTCAGTCATTGTACATATTGCGTTCGTCAGATTGTATATATTTTGTTCGTTGTTATATTCGAGGAATTTCTTTGCTATTCGTGCGACTTTGCAGCACGCAGTGTATTATTTATATGTATTGGAGTTTGGCCTCTTTAGGGCAGTTCCGAGATTGATTTCGTGAAAGTAAGTACTAATTATTTGCTTGGTACTGTATGATTGTTGTTCAATTTATATTAAAATTTTGTTCGCTTAATTTGAAATTGTAGAACATTATTCGAGGAACTCCAATTAAATAATAATTGATAATTATATTATTGTGCACTATTGGGTATAAGATCCTTATTATAATTTGTTCTAGAGAATATTGTTTTTGTTTTAAAGAGTAACTTTTCTTTGTTTCTAGTTTTATTTTGTTAATCACCTCCGTGTAAAGGTGATAAAGAAGCATTTTGCTTGTAATTAAATTTGATTGTGTAAATTTGCTTGTTTTTTCCACGTTTAAATTTAATTTTTGTTGGTTTAAAATTTGAAACCACGTGGATTTTGTGTGAAATAGAAATTTCTTCTAGAACAAATCAACCTATTTGTTTGTTAGAGGATTTTGAATTGTCCTCTCGTAATTGTTAGATTCAAGCAGGTTTTGATGTCGGCCAGGACTTTCAGTCTAAGGTTTTTATTTTGCCTGTAAATTGTAATTAAATGTTTTATTTTATTTTTTTTTTAATAAAATTAATGATTATTAACGTCACTCATAGTTTCTGTTCTTGTATTTTTGATCAACCATTTAATCTTTGGGATTTTAAAAGAAAGTCAAATTTTCAAACGCCCACATTTTATTTTTTCATGAATAGTTCAATTCTTGAAATAACCTTGAAGGTTATTAAGTTTTTTTGCGCCCTTTTAAATTTTATCCGCTGAGCTAGTTAATTTTTAATTTTAAATTAATTTTTTTTTATTTTTAAAATTCATTTTGCTTTTATGCTCTGTACCATCAGTACCCCAACTAAATTAAATTGAAATATAGTCACCAATTGGATGTTTGGATCAATAATATTATTAAAATGAAAATCTGTCGATATATGAACAAATCTATAATTAAAAATAGATCATTAGGGACTACATTAACTATATTTACGTTAGTCCAAAGTGTTATAGATTTTGAGATATTTGCACTTTTAGTTCATTTTGACTTTCTGGCAAAAATTAACCATTGTACGAATTACGAGTATATCGATCTATTCTTCGTTGCTGTAACTAGCCAGAACGAGTGGAATGAAAAGATAATAAAAAAAGTAAATAATAACAACGTTACTTTTGAGAAGTATATACAGCAATAAGAAGAATAACAGAAAAACTTTAACGCTGGGAACACTCTGAATTGCAGATATACTAATGTCGAAAAATTAGGTACTGACAGATTAATGACAGTACCTAACTACTGAGTTATTCATTCGTATAGTTGAAGAATATGAAATGAGAGTGAAAGGTGAGTGGTCCTGTTCTGTTATCACGCTATATCAGCCCGGCTGATGGACTAGTGGCTTGCACGCTCGGCTATGAGTCGCGGGGTCCTCGGTTAGAACCCGACGGACTGCTCCCAGAGTGAGGTTTTCGTAGTTTTGTTTATTCCCTGTAATTGGCGAAAACTGTTGGGGGATGCCAAGGCATGAATTATTATTATTAATGTTATTATTATACTGATCTATCAGCTTTGTCATATGAATTTCCTGGTATTATTCAAAGTTTGTTTTACAAGTGAAGCACTCTTTCAAAGGGTATAAAACAAAGGAAGTTTTTAAAGCAATTTGCTTGCGTGAGTAAGTACGGCATGCAAGTTATAAGTACGTAACATACATACTGCTGTGTACTGATTGAATTTAAATGAAAATGCAAAATGAGTTTTACAACTGAAAAGAAAAATTAAATTAGTTAGCTCAACGGAAATAATTCTCAAAAGAGCGCAAAAGAACTAGTACCCTCAGAGTTACCCTCGCGAACTAAAACTTGAATCTAACCACGAAAAGTAAATTGTGAGTGAATGAAATCTGACTTTCTTAAATACCTGAAAAATTGTAAAGGTTTTAATATAAATAAAAGAACAGATTTTTTAACCCAAAGATGCCAATTAACAACCAAATTTATTTAATAAAATGGGTAAAATTACAACTTGTGCAGAAAAAAACCGTGAACTGAAGGTTCTGGCCTAAAATAAAAACTGCACTTGAATCTAAATTACAAAAGGACAATGCTATTTCCTATGCAAAGCAAAAGATTTGTTTTTTCAGGAAGATAATCCAATATCTTTCAATTTCAATCCACGTGATTTCAAACAAATAATAAATGCCAAAAACCTTCAACTACCAATCCGACAATTACAATAAAAATGAAACAAAAATAGAAAACTAAAAATTAACCATTAAAAACTATAATGAGAGAAATAACTAAAAATATCTTCCCGAACAAAAAAAATAAATGATATCTATATTATATGTGCACACTTCAATATATTAACATTATTACATAAAGAATTCCTTGAGAGCTATATTTACAGAAATAAATTCAAATCAAAAATTACAAAATGGCATAAAATAATATACAAAAATTCATCTACTCACGTCAATAGTCGACAAGGAACTCCTTAACAAAACTCTACAATTGTTTTCTCTAAAAAAATCCCTCTCTCAAAACTAACAACGCAAACGCACAATTCACCGACAAAATCTATAGAATAAGCATTGAAATAGAACAACGTTGACAAAAGCAAATATGAGGCAACCAAAGAATGGAATAAATTAATTAAAAAACTTAACACTTAATTAATTAATCATACAATAAACTCTTAACTATACCTTATAGCAAATAAACATTATTGTGAAAATTCTCGGCAAATTGATAAGATCGCGAAAAGAAAAAAAGAATCAAATATGCAACTCAAAATATACTCAGCGGATAGTGGGTAAACTAACCATAGCAATACGTATACGTTTTCGACGAGTATTTATATGAAGTGTATTACCCGTACGTATAATTGCGCACAGGTGTTGTGGTAGTACCGCAGTATCGCATGATTAGTAGCTGGCATCGTCAGGAACAATCAGAAAAATCTTATGTACTAAACTTCTTTTTTGCTTTACTTTTTTTTTATTTACGCGTAGATAACATTTACTGCCTTATATTCGACGTGTCAAAATATATGGCTTGTCTATTAATATACAGAGCGTATAAAAAGAGAGAGTGGATGAATTTTACTTTCGCGTTGTATAAAAAAAAAACATTAGTGAAGTCCTTAAATTATTTCAAAAATATATGCGCAATTTTTTACTTAAATGAAGAAACAGCGTAACTATACCTTATTTTTTCCAGTTTTTTTTGCTAATTTTATGACTGTCTTGAGGAATGTTTTTGGAATTTATGGTAAATGTCTACTATAAATATTACATGGTATTCCATCAATAACTGTTTAACTGACAAGACATGAAAGTGCAAACTAAATAATTTAGGCATAAATGAATTTGAGTAGACGTTTTAGAGAATGGAAATAAATACGATAGCATAGGGATATAAATTACGTTATAGCAAAATCATGCCAATAAGTGATAATCAACAAATAGTACCGCCGACAATTCGTGTACCCTACATAAATGATTACTTACGAGTAAGTATTTCACCTACTCGCATTGTTGGCTAAGGTATTCGCCGATTATGGACAGAATACAATTTTATTTCGGGTGTCGAGTACATTTATAACGTATGGATTTTGTTTCAATCAATAAGTTGTGCCTCCAACTACTTATCGCTAACAAGTAGATATTTAAATATTGGAAGGGAAATGTGTTTGTGATACACTGTCTTAGAGCTAGTTATAACAATTCGTATTAAAAAAAAAAAAACAATTGGGGATTCAGAAAGTCAGTAAGAAAATAACTGCTAAATAAAAAAAAAATTAACACTAAGGAAAGTGGCTTTTTTATACGTAAATGCAAGTGTATCTATAGGCCTTACATAAACTGGTACGAGAAGCGCAACTTAATGTAAATTTAAAATATGTTCAAGGATGAAGCAAGTTATAGCAAACTTTAAAAATAAAACATTAACCCTGACGTCTCATTTGTATAACAATATTATTTTAAAAATGTAGAGAACGTATATACACAAAACATTATAAAAATTAGTAAAATACTTATATAAAGATAGATATACAATAAATAAAACTGCCTTAATTAATCGATTACCGCGATTATCCGATTAAAGCAGGTGACTGCTCAAGACGGTTAATTGGTCACGCCGGTTACAATCGGTCATACTGGTTAGCCGGTTATGTATTTGTACATACAGTTAACCGGCTATGAAATCTATCCGGTTGCGCAGCACTAATATGTTGGCCTCTACTTTTGTTCTAACTGACTTCGGGCTTTAATTACATGCCTCTTTTTGAAGGAAGATGATAGTTTCCATAGTTATCACGGAAATACAAAAAGTTATTAATGTATAATGGTAAATTTTTACCAAACTCAAAATGTACTAAGCCCGGCTGATGGTTTAGTAGTTTGCACGCTTGGCTATCGGTCGCGGGGTCTTCGGTTCGAGCCGGACGGACTGTTTTCAGAGTGAGGTTATCGTGGTTTCTCTTACTCTTTGGCAAATGCTGAGAGACGAATATCTTAAGTCGATCCACGGGCGCAGGCGTAATTATAACTCATGGCAACCGAAGCCCTCTGTAATTAGCGAAAGCTGTTGGGGCATGCTAAGGCATGAATTATTATTATTATTAAAAGTTAAAATCTAATCTAATAAAATCAATTACACCTGGACTAAGGTACAGGTGGTTAATATGGTTAAACTTACAGCACTCTGCCAAACACCCGGTACAGTGTAAAACTATGTATTTCGGCTAACCATTGAATAGTAATTGTATGGATTTTTCTGTAAGAAATAATTTGAAATGATAATAAATAAGTGAATCGTGTTGTTAATTATTATTACTAGCCAAAATTGCTCGTTAAGTATACCACCGAACAACGCGACCATATGTAACGTAAGTGCAAAAATACACAATAGCAATCTCTCGAAAGCGTCAATAGAATTACATGATAAAATGTCTCGGTGTTTTTCAGATTGGCGTGCTCGCATTTCGTATTTAATTTAAACGTTAGCAGCGCTCCAGTAAAATGAAGAATAAACCATATTCATGTCATTCGCGACAACGCGCCGACAACGTGTTTTGTGTCGAAACCGTATTTACACAGTGGGAATAGCAGAAGGGGTTGAGATATAACATTAACATGCATATACTATGAGCGTATGAACGTTTGTTATAGGTCGCCTCGCGTTGGTGTATAACCGTTTGCGTTCCTTTAATTATTTATTTTCCATCTCTTCTATGCGACTGTTAAACGTACTAACATGCGGTGGTGGTGGTTGCGTTCGTATTGTGAACGATTACCGCACGCCGTTTGTATTTTCAATGCTTGTCGGTGTCAGGATAAGTTTATTATTCTATTTACAAGTATACACTGCTGAATATTCGAATATTTTTGCTTCACAACGAATATGCAATAGCCACAGGCGTGTTTGAGAGCGGATTGTTACATGAGACACCAAGTTCCAGTTATAGATCTACATTATAATATAATACATAACTGGCATCTTGACTTATATAACTGTGATCTTGATATACCTGTTTGTTCTTTATAGAATTTGAATGATTGGTAGCAAATTTTCGAAGAGAGAAAGAAATTTATATCAACGTTTTGATTTTTGATAAAAAAAAACTACTTACAATTAGGTAGGTGAATTTGCTAATTTGCAGAGGATTAAGGCCTCTATTTATAAATTTGATCTTCTCTACGTTAAACTTTCACAAAAGCATATAAATCTAAAAGATTATCTAAGTTGTAAATGAACTACG
>RXPK01004009.1:0-79108 GCA_004143645.1 Protaetia brevitarsis | reverse complement strand
TAATTGCGAAAACAGTAAATAAGTTCATAGGCCCCCCACCATTTTCCAGGGTGAAATTATTGCCATTCAGATTTGTGCTGAGGGCATCTCAAACTGTCCGCGTAAGAATGGAAGGGTTGGAATCATCTCCGACAGTTAGGCTGCCCTCGAAGCTTTGCGAGCTATCAGATTTGACTCTGAGGTGGTACCGAGGTACCACAGGAAACTTAAACAGCTGATGGAACATCTAAATGCTACATTGAGATGGGTGTCTGGTCACTCTGGGATCAGAGGCAATGAAGTAGCTGACACGTTAGCAAAGGTCGCCAGCGAGCTGCCGTTCTTAGGTCCAGAACCGACGCATGGTAAGCTCATATGGCAGCATTAAAATGTTTGTCAGGACCCAAAAACGTTTTCCGTAGCATGCCAATACTAAATGACGAAATTAAGGATTTTATCACTCATCTTGGAGTGAATAGCTTCTAGGATTCTACTTTTTAAATCATTTCTTTTTTCATATCCACTACAAATCCTTTTTAATCGATATAAATTTCGTATGGAACACCTTGTATATCAAAAGCACATCTACCAGAACTTCTAATCCACCTACCCTATCCCAAAAATCAATCTCTACACCTTACAGCGGTTTTCACTTACCAGTAAAGGCAGAAAAAAAGAAAATAGACATACGATACTACAATGCTGCCATCTTCCGATAAAGATATTAGGAAAATCCGGGCACGTTTCTATTCATCACGGCTCCCGCCAAAATCCGGGATGAAAAAAGAATGTCCGGAAAGAGGCAAGAAAACAGATTATCTAAGAACATTCGAATACGATAAAAGATGTCCTCTTTCGCTGTAGTCCCAACCAAGACCTAAAGACGGCCATGTATCGAGTTTAGATATTTTCAGGTGTGTGTTTTCGGCGTTCATTTGTTTTTATGTACCTTTTTTTTCCATTTTCCACCGTCGACTTGATTTGCATACTTCGGCCGAGGTACAAGCCTTACACTGTTGCCTACGGAGGATGGGAATAGTACTGGTGTTTGCATCTGTTTGACGTACTTATAGCAAAAACTTTCTTAATTACGTTTCAGGGGTGGGGTTTTATCTAGGTGGGAGTGGGGGGTAGGAAGGAGCAATATTATCCACTTATACATTTCCGCATGGTGTAAAACTAAATCGTTAGTTTGAAAAGTTTCCTTTGCTTGAGTTCTGGTGATAATTAAAAGTTTATGACAAGAAGTTGTATAAATACTCTCTACGTAGAGTGACTTAAAGGATAATTTAAAGCAGGGTATTTCAGACGAAATTGAAGATGCGTTGGAAGCAATATTAGATAGCATACATAGCATGTGTACAGGGTGTCCTATCGAAAACTAGTTCTTGTGTGTCTATAAAAATTTTATAGAATTGAATGCTGCATAAACTAAAAATGTTTCTGATTATACAAGGTGATTCAAAAGCGGAAAAACGCATACACTTACTCCATTATTTTAAATGGAATAGCCTATACATATTATTTAATTTTTAAATTAAATAATATATAAAGCTATTCACATACGTACTGCTGTGGTTTATACAACCCAATTATCACTGAGATGTATTTTAAGTTGCATATTATGATTTTATTCATGTAGTGTTAAGATTTTTTTTTAATTAATCCAGTCATTTAAATGTATATTGTTCGCTTGTGCTGATTTTATGCGTATTCTATTTAATAGTATCATTGTAATGTTCTACGTTTATGTTGTACGAATTTAGAGAGAGGGATTTTTGTAGGTAAAAGAATTGTAGGATTTTGTTAAGGACTTTCTTGTTCGACTATTGATGTAAGTAGAAGTATTTTTTTAGTAATTGTTGCCATTTTGTTTTATAAAATTTAACATTCTTCCTTAATATAGTCAATCAAGGAATCATTATTGTGATAATTGTTAATGTATTGAAGTGTACACTTGGTAGATATAAGTTCATTATTATTTTTTGTTTAGGAAGATTTATTTTAGTTTTTTCTCTCGTTTATATTTAAAGAGTTAATTTTTCTGTTAATCTATTTTACTGTATCATTTTAAATTTTCTATCACCTCGTTTGGGTGAGTGGAAGCTTTGTTCTTTCATTTAGCTTTTTCATTTTTTGTAAATTTCTAGCATTTGTCCACGCTTAGATTATTTTAATTTGTGAAACCACGTGGATAGAAATTCAAAGGTTGTGTATATAAATAATCTTCCTGAACAAATAAAACCTTTCTTTTTTGCTTTGCATAGGAAATAGCATTGTCCTATTTTAAATTGGAGTCTAGTGCAGTTTTTATTTTAGGCCAAAACCTTCAGTTCAGGGTCTTTTTTTCCTGCACTTGTATATTTTAGCCCGTTTTGTTGAAATAAATTTATTGATTAATGGCGTCACTGGGTTAAAAATTCTGTTCTTTTATTTTATATTAAACCTTTTCAATTTTTCGTATAATTAAGAAAGTCTGACTTCATTTACTCACAATTTACTTTTCGTGGTTAGATTAATGTTTTAATTCGCGAGGTTAACTCTGGGATTAATATATATTTTTTTTGTTTTATTAAAAATCTTTTCCGCTGAGCTAGCTAATTTTTTTTCTTTTTCATTTTAAAATCATTTAGCATTTTTATTTATTTCAATGAATACACAGCAGTACGTATTGCTGTGGACGAACACCTTGTATTCGCGAGAGTTTTTCTTAAGATGCACAGATGTGCATATTTTTATCCGATTTGCAGATTCAATTGTTTTATTTTGTATAAGAGTTAGTGAATTGATTGGTTATTTATTTATTTAAATGTCCAGTTGAAATTGTTTTCACTCTTTAATATAGTTTTATTTGCTCATGTTGTTGTTTTTCTATGATCATTGTGCGTTAGGTGCAGCGCACGCAGTTGTAGTATTTTATATATATATGCGATTGTTTTACTCTGAGGGGCCAGTTCTTTGAAAGATGCCGTGTAAGTACATGTAATTTTATTTTCATTGCTGCCATTTCGGTATTTCATTTTTATTTAAAGATTTGTTTCGTAAATTCTGATTTATATCATCCATCAAGGAACTCACTCTATAATAATCGGTATTATATTATTGTGTACACAAATTAGATATAGGATCATTTATTATTTCAGTTCTGGAAGGTATATTTTAATTTTAAAGAGTTAATTTTTCCTTTTTGGGTGAATTGAAGCTTTGTGCTTGTAATTAAGTTTTTCTATTTTTTAATTTACTTGTTTTGTCCAAGTTAATTTAGTTTGGTTAATTTTGAAACCGCGTGGATTTTCGTGAAAAAGGATTATCTTCCTGAACTGTTTTGTCTTTTGCTTTGTTAAAGGGATTTGCATTGTCCTTTTGTAAATTAGATTCATGCAGTTTTTGATTTCGGCCAGAGCACTAAGCTCATGTTTTTTTTTTTTTCTGCAATTTGTAATTAAATGTTAAATTTTTTTCTTTTTGTTTTTATAATAAAATCATTGATTGTTATTAACGTCATTCTAAATTTCTGTTCTTTTATTTTTGTTTAAACCTTTTCAATTTTTGGAGTCATTAAAGAAAGTCAGATTTCTTTCATCCATAATTGACTTTCACATGATTAAATTCAAGTTTAGTTTTAATTTGCGAGGGTAACGAGGGAACTTAATTGTTCTTTTGCGCCCTTTTATTTTTGTCCGCTGAGCTAGTAAATTTAATTTTCATTTTTGTAAATTCATTTTGCATTTTCTTTTGTACCTTCAGTACACAGCGTATGTAAGTAACGTAGAGAGAAGCAGTTTTATACATCGTTAGAAATAAGTCTTATCGCTTGCAATTCAAAAGGTTTTACAGCATAGGGCATCCGAATTCCTTCCGGCAAACTCCGGCTGGTTGCTACCTCTTCGGTTTCCGGACTTCCACACACCACTTCCGAAAAATATTCGTGGGCTCCCATTTATAAGAAGTAACATCAGAAAACGGAGTTCGAGGAAATCTAAAATAAACGGAGAATATCTGTTAAATCTTCAACTCCCAATAGCGGACGTCTACTGAAGCGGTTTCCCCCATTCCTCGGTCTCGCATTCGGCGCCCGAGCAGGTCCTAAAATTTCTCTCTCGCAGAACGTTAAAGGCGGAACTTAAAACTTTATACACTCGGAGTTGGAAAGTGTTTCCGCTAATTGGAGAACAATGTTGTTATCGGGGAATGGCCCCGAGACACACGGCGGGCCGGAATGACGCGATCTCTATTACGGAATATCGCCCTTTTACATCCGTTTTTATGTGGTGGCCGGGGTGATATTTTTCTAATTCCAGGTCTGGCGGGACGGAAATTGAATCCGGAGTAGCGATTTGAATGTTTTGGAGGGCGTTTTGGGCCTCGATTATGTGGCGAAAGTTTTCAGTTAAGTAACTGCGTGTTTGACGGCGTGCTTGTTTATTGGAAGGTGCCTCCGTGTTTGTGGTTAATGGTGGTCGATTTTGTTTGGGAACGTGGATGATGGAATTAAGATTTTGGGGGACAAAATAAGAAATTGATAATTAAGAATGATTGCTACGTATAGATACTTTTAATTAAGGATATGCATTTCGTTGTGGTTTAATGTGTTTTTTTTTTGTTTAATGTGTGTCTTTTATTTTAACAGCTTAAAAATAAAATAAATTCTATTTGAGTAATTAAGTAAATATATAATAAAATAAATAAACAATCAATTCGCTGTAAGAAGGACAAAGTATTACATACAAGATAATTCGTTGACAGTTTTGACGTTTTAATTACTATATGGTGAAATAATTGTCATGGTCTGGCCTATTCAAAATAGGTATTATTATTTATGCTTTAAATTTCATTCTTTTTTTGAAAAAAATATGTCACTAGTTTTATATTTTGTTAATTCGAGGCTTTATTCGATTATATAAAGTTTATATACTAAGCTAACATAAGAATTAATAAAAAAAACGTTAGATTTCTTTAGAACAATTAATTATCTACAAAATTCTGCATGAGCTATCACAAATGTTTGGTATAAATTAAGAGGGATTTGTATAAGGATTAAATTAACATACGCAACCCTAACAGCCAGAAATATTACATAGATATTTTTAAAAATATATTTTATAAATATTTTTCATGAGAGGTTTTTGAATATATTTTTCATATTTTTTTCTAAATATAGATAAAATATTCAATTAAAATATTTATTCCATATTTTAAAATTAGTGTAAGCCCTATATTTTCTCTAAACTATTTGTAAAATATTTATATGAAAATTGAGATTTTTTTATGCAATCTATTTAATTTGTCAAAATGAACTAAAATTGTTCTTGGTTTACTTAGAATGTATAACGCCGATAACGAAAAGTTGAAACATACATAGAGTTGTCTAAAAGGCAAGAACTTGTTTTTTCACACTCACCATACAAGTTAATAATCAATAATTCTGGCATCTTTTAAGGTATACTGAAGTTTTATCAAATTAAGCACTATTTTTTAATTGAAGTGTTCTAAATAAAAAAACCAACGTATTTATTATCATTTTATTTGAATAAGCCAATAAAAATGAAAAATACTCATTTTTAAGTCTAGCCTTGGCTGGTGCCAGGTACAACCCTATAGCTTTTTTCATATCTTCGGTAGTGGCGCTCTCATGGCGTTTCCTTGTGGCCTCTAAAACAATGCCAATTGTATTAGATCATACCATGAATAAAACATCGTACAACATTATCAACACCTACTAATACATTTGGAGCATTTACAATAATTGGAGTGGTAGCTACATTCTAATACTTACGATACTTATTTTTACTTTATTTCATAATATTTGAAAACATTCTACGTACAAACAATAAAACAACACAACGTATTCTAACCTCTATTTGAGGTTATGACGCTTATCTACCGAGATGAATCTCTTAAGCAAATCAACTAGCAATTTATCTGGTAGATGCAGTACATGTATGATGCATAAAATTCCTACAATTATATTATTAAACGATTTCCGTACATAGCGATATTGAGCATTCCAATTATCTTATAAATGCTATGACATATTCAAAGTTTTACTTACCTCGTAGTCACCACAAAAACTAAAACACACCCCGCAACAATTAATTACACAGTTAACCCTAATCTGCCCTAATCGTATACTATTATAAACTGTAACATGTAACGGACAAACGAATGAAAACGTTGATAA
Source organism: Protaetia brevitarsis (assembly GCA_004143645.1). NCBI lineage: Eukaryota > Metazoa > Arthropoda > Insecta > Coleoptera > Scarabaeidae > Protaetia > Protaetia brevitarsis. The sequence continues at coordinate 72,948 of RXPK01004009.1, read as the reverse complement.
TACGCACGTGCGCGTATGCATTCTATGTACCTAATCCATAGACGCATAAACAATACTAAATCATATAACACCGGCACCGTAATGAATAGAGGTGTTGTGTTGACGTTCACAACTTACAAATATTACAAATAATATAATACAAAACGCAGATATATTAATAGAAAAGTATACAGCGCTCAACTTAGATACTAATTAAATCATATTAGATATATATTATCTAATTTAATCTTTAAACTATCATTTTAAATAGGTACATACCTACTTAATATGTATGCATATTTTACCCATTTTATATTATTCGTCTTACGCACCAAATGTACAAAAGCAAAAAGTCATCTTTTTTTTTTATATGAAATAAATATTTACAGAAATACAAAGCAAAATATTCTTGCAGAGTTATGAAAAATATATTGAGAAAACGTTTGCAATAAAATATTATTAATGCTACATAACATATATATTTTTAAATGTTTTCCTAATATATTTTCTATAATATATTTTATGCATATTATATTAATATAACTAATATTCAAGAAAGATTTAATATTTTTTAAATATTTATAAAATATGAAATAAATATACTCGTAGTTGGTCACTGGGGAAAGATTAAAGAAAGACAAATTATCTTGGGCTAAAGTAAGCAAATGTTAAAGACTATAGTGGGCCCCTGTATATAATCATGTCAATTTTAGTTAGTTACTCTTGTATCAAGCTAAGTATACAGGGTGATTCCAAAGTAGCAAACCATCGTCTAGAAAGCGTTGCTAAAGAATCATTATTTGTCGATAAAAATGCAGTCGGAATTTCTTTGGAACGTTTAATTCTTTTAAAAAATGGTATTTAAAAATGAAACTATCCGACAACATTGTGTACGGGTACCAGTATTTATCCCATGACGGTTGTATAACCTGATGTCTCTTTAGGTATCTATCCTATCTACCTGCAGTCTCTTTCATCATCATTATTTTTTAATTCCTAGTTGTTAGTAGTTTAGTAATTATCAAATGCTCTCATTGGCAAAATCATGCAACAAATCTTCAAATTTCAACCAAAAACATATTACAATATTTTTCTCCCAAACACTTAATTATAACTCAAAACCAAACGAGACATCTTTCAGCATACAAAATTATAAGAAAACATGTACCTACTATTATCCTTCCTACCACATCCTCAAAATCTCCCTATAATATTTGCACGGCTTCAGTAAAACAAACTCGATTATTCTTGTCTACTGTGAGAACACAAACCACCCTCTCACTAACCTAGAATCGAATGCCTACACCCACCCCCCTTCTTTGTCTGTAATTAGGGATTGGTTTCGCTTCCCCCTTTGTTCTTTGCGCCCCTGAAAATTCGACTCCCATTCATTGGCGTGGTGACAAATTAATTACATCCACTAAGAACCTCCGAGAAGCCGGCAGGCGTCCCATCAAGAAACGTGAAACAAAAGGCGAGGAGTCTCGATTCTGCTAGGCAAAAGGGGATGGGGTTATAATGTTGCTGTAATTATCGTTAATTACAGGCAGTTTTTGGGAGGTGGAATAATGAGGTATTTCCATTTTGTGCTCCTTGTAGGTTAGTTCTATTATGTTATCGATTTGAAAGATGTTCTTATATACAAGGTGTTTCTAAATATCATGTACATAAGGAAGGGTAATTAATTTGGTTTGATTTGCTGCCTAAAATTTCATATAAACATAGGTCTGCAAACGCTTCGTTACCAATCTGCAGGGTGTTGAAATTTCAAGATTTTTTCACTTTTACTGTATAGCTCCTACAGTTTTTGAGATATTTTGCTCAAATTTGGAAGGTAGTTACGCTATAAGCCTGCATCATTAGCCATGCCAAATGATGATGTAAATCTACAGGGTAATAATTTTTCGGGTCATGCCCTCTTTTCCCACCCTGAACTTTTTTTGCGATGCGCCACTGTTAGATTCTAAAATACGCAATAAATTTTCTGTCTTGTTTAGAAACTTTTTGATCTCTTGTATTTTTCTCTGATCTCTGACCGTTATCGAAAAAAAAAAATAGAAAACAATTTCCTGTAATTCGCCAGAGAAATTTAATTTTTTAAAATGATTCTAGCAGGCTCTGGCTTTATTCAGATATAATCACTTGAGTTTATTAATTGACAACTGACATTAGAAATCGTAACTTGTGTGTGTATAAGTAAAGTTTTAAATTGCAAACTGTAAGGTGTAAAAGTGTTTTAAATACTCGTTATAATTTTGTAAATATGCCAAATTTCACTAATTCTGAAATGGCTGACATGCATTTTATCTACGGCCTTGCGAATGGAAATGCAAGAGAAGCCAGGCGTCTGTACATGGAGCGCTATCCCAATAGAATGATACCCGATCATCGAATATTTTCAAATATTCATAGGCGTCTTGGAGAAACTGGAACTTTTAAAAAGAATACTAATGATGCAGGTAAACCACGTACTGTTAGAACACCACAGATCGAAGAGGCTGTTCTGAATGAAATAGACAGACATCCTCGCACCAGCACCAGAAAAATCAGTGAACATTTAAATATTAGTCATCAAGTTCTTTGCGTATTCTACGTGTTTCCCTGCTATACCCTTACCACATTCAAAGAGTGCAGGCTCTTCTTCCCCGAGACTTCCCTTTAAGGATTGATTTCTGCCAATGGTACCTTACTAAGCTAGCAGCAGACCGCATTTTTAATTGTTTTGTAAAATCCTTTTTACCGATGAAGCGAATTTTTCAAGGACTTCAATTATGAATTTCCACAACAACCACACGTGGGCAGATGAAAATCCACATGAAATTGTACAAACGCATTTTCAAGAACAGTTCTCATTAAATGTATGGGGTGGTATAATTGGAGATAATTTGATTGCTCCTTGTTTTTTGCCTGGTCGACTTACTGGTCAGTCATACAGGCTGTTTTTGCAGAATGAATTGCCTTTATTATTGAAGACTTGCCCTTTTACTTAGAAATCAAATGTGTATATGCACGATGGCGTCCCATCACATTTTTCTATTTTGGCTCGGGATTATTTAAATGAAGCATATGAGAATAGGTGGATCGGACGAGGTCGGCCTTGGCCCCCTAGGTCCCCTGACTTAAATAGTATAGATTTTTTCCTGTGGGGACATCTCAAATCTCTAGTGTATACAACACCTGTGAATACTGTTGATGACTTACGAAATCGAATAATCGATGGATTTGAAACGATAAGAAATACTCCAGGAGTATTTGAGAGAGTGCGAGCATCAATGAGAAAAGAGAGCGACGCCTGTATAAAGGTTGGAGGAGGACACTTTCAACAATTGTTGTAGCGTAGTTTCCTTGTCATTGTTATTAATTAGGGTTTTTATTGTTATTAGTTATGTTACTTTGTATTGTAATAAAACAATGCTACGAAAACCGGGTCATCCTATTTTTTAACAGGTAGTAGCACCTTAACTCTTAAAATTAATAAACTCAAGTGATTATCTGAATAAAGCCAGAGCCTGCTAGACCATTTTTAAAAAAATTAATTTTCTCTGGCGAATTACAGAAAATTGTTTTCTATTTTTTTTTCTCGATAACGGTCAGAGATACGAAAAAAATACAAGAGATCAAAAAGTTTCTAAACAAGACAGAAAATTTATTGCGTATTTTAGAATCTAGCAGTGGCGCATCGCAAAAAAAGTTCAGGGTGAGAAAAGAGGGCATGACCCGAAAAAATTATTACCCTGTTAGATTTACATCATCATCTGGCATGGCTAAGATGCAGGCTTATAGCGTAACCTACTTCCAAATTTGAGCAAAATATCTCAAAAACTGTAGGAGCTATACAGTAAAAAGTGAAAAAGTCTTGAAATTTCAACACCCTGCAGATTGGTAACGAAGCGTTTGCAGACTTATGTTTATATGAAATTTTAGGCACAAAATAAACCAAATAATTACCCCCTTCCTTATGTACATGATATTTAGGAACACCCTGTATTTAATATTGATTAATTTGTTGTATTTACAGAAAAATACTCACGTGATAAGTTTAAAATTATCAAAATCCCAAATCACCAACCATAAAGCATAAAAATCACCCAAAAGCCACATTTTCCCTAGTCCTGCCCTGTCCCCAATTTAAAACAAACATCGCAGAAGCGTCGGCGATGCCCCAGGAGGGATATCCGCTCTATCCCCTAGGTATTTGGCAAATAACAGTTCCTTACCTCTGGGGGATGATTCACTACTTGTTGATTTACGACGTAAGTTTTTGATTCAATTTATGGGTTTGTTTGTCGCCTTTCCCAAGACCGCCCCAGACAGAAAGGCACCGTCCGGCGGTTTGTGGTTTTTACCCGACACGCCAAACCTCGCCCTCCCCTCCACCTCCAGACGGAGACGACCCTTAGAAGATATTTACGCGAATAATTCGTATTAGGGATAAGGTTGGCTGCGTAGGATAGACTTCTACTTCGTTCTCGTCTAAATGGGAGAAATGTTCGTCGGAATTAAGTTGGAAAATAAGAGAATAGGACATAGTTACGGTCCCTGTGGGATCCCAGATGATATACTGATTGTTTTAATGGCATTTAAATCATTTTGATTGGTTTAAAGTTACGAAAAATATAAAGTTGAAGGTTCCATCATTGTACCTGATAATTGAAACCACATTTATTAACGCCGAAATAGTTTCAAAACACCATGTGGCTATAAATATTTTCAAAAAAAACCCAGAAAACCCAGAACTTTTGTCTAACTTCAGCAGAGTGAAATAAATAAAGTTTTCTTTTTTAATTCACAAGTATCTGGATTTGTTCTTACGAAACACCCTGTATTTTTTTCCTTACTAAAATCTGTAAATAATAATAAATAGAAACCGGATTATATGCAGAGTGCATATATTTTATTTTTTGCATATCTTTAATTATAGTCTATATGTAGTCGTATTACACTAATTGAAGTTAATTGGCGCTAATTAGTGATTGCATATTTAGGCATTTTTATGCATATTTTTACAAAAGTTGCATATATTGCATATTTAAGCTTTTTCTTATCCTTTCTATTAGTAAAAAATCCTAACGTAGATCGTCAACCGACAATTCTCAGAACGATAAATCTTTTACATTGGTTTCTCTAATACTTTTTCCAAGAACTGCACGTGTTTAATTTCGCCTAGCAGAAGAGATGTGGTAAATACGCTTTATTATTATTAATTCCCAAATAAACTATTCATTCATTGAATATCTTTGAGTGAAACAGCATGTAATTGTGTTACGTTTTTAAATACTGTGCGTACATACAATGAGTATAGCGAACAAAATTTCTTTTTATGGATTAAGCAATATCCTGAACTGGTAAAGGATGGCGACAAAATATTTTGTCGAGCCTGCAGTAAACTGATAAATTTAATTTTACTAAAAGCTTTACAATTGTTTTTAAATTTTTTAACTTTTGATATAAAATGACAATTGTTGTTGTAGGTGTCTTCTGAGAGAAAATACCTGATTGATAAACATGCTAAAACTCCATCACATATTGGAAAATGTGAAAACTAAAGCGATCGCATGTGTGCAGCAATCTATATGTCAATGTGTGTAGCATCAACTTCACGAAACTCAGAACAAGAAAGAATATAATACGGATCTGTGTAACGCATTAATTTCGTCTAACATACCATTAGCAATATTAAACAATGTTAATTTGAAATCATTTCTGCAAAAATATTGCAAACATAATATACCTGACGAAAGTACCTTACGAAAAAGTTATGTCAATCTTGTTACCAGCAAACAATAGCAGAAATTCAACAATTGGTAGGGATAATTTTATTTATATCATGGTAGATGAAAGTACGGATAAGTGTGGCGTTATATTGGCCCATTTGTTAATAGGAATTCTTCATGAAGATATTGTAGGTAAATCATATTTAATTTATTGTAAAGGAACTTCAAAAAACAAATAATGTGACAATTGCCCAATTCGTTCAAGAAAGTTTATCATTTTTCTTTTTACCTGAAGTATACCTTGTGAAAAAATTTTACTAATGTTGTCCGACGCTGCACCATACATGATAAAAGCCAGGCAAATTTTTTTTTTATAGTAACATTATTCATACCACTTGTTTAGCTCATGGGTTCAATCGTGTAGCCGAAGACATTAGGGATAAATTCTCTTTGATTAATGATTTAATTAGTAATATCAAAAGAGTATTTTTAAAAGCACCTTTACGAATCCAATTTTATAAGGAAGGACTTCCCGGTGTTAAGTTGCCTCCTGAACCGATTATTACGAGATGGGGTACATGGTTAGAGGCTGCAATTTTTTTCGCTGATAATTTTGAAAGAATAAAAAATGTAATTCTTGAAATCACTGCTGACTGCATTGCTCTAGAAAACTGTAAAATGATAGTAACATCAACAGAATTGCTACAAAATCTTTTGTATACTAAGTCAAATTATAGCTTTGTTTCAAGTTCCATTCATAAACTAGAAACGCAAGGGATGTCGCTCTTGGAATCAGTCGAAATAGTAGACGAATTTGATATGCTATGTAAGAAGGTTAAGGGTACAATAGGTAATTCTATATACGATAAATCTAAAAAAAGTGATAAATAAAAATGCGGGGTATTTGAAATTGAAGAAAGTTAAGAAAATTTGGAAGGTGAAACAGTAAACGATTTCGACTTTAATTTTAGCTTAGAATGTATTGCAAATAAGTTAAAAAATGCACCAATTACATCTGTGGATGTTGAAACAAACTTTTCTATTTCGAAACATATGTATTCTGATAGAAGACAAAACTTTCTTTTACACAATTTAAAAAAAAAACATTTAATTATAAATTGTTTTAGAAATATGTTGTGAAAAAATTTTGTGCAATAAAGTTAATGTTTAAATTTCTGGGCTTATTTATTTTATGTAAAAATATTTGCATATTGTCGCAATTTTTTTACATATATGCCCCAGGTTTATGCATATTTCTTCAAAAATCGATGCATATATATGCGCATATATTCTAGTTTTTTCTTTGCATATAATCCGATCTCTAATAATAAATAATACAATGATCGATACACTTCGTAATTATCCCTTTTGAAATAATCTGTTCCCCATTTTGAACTCCCATTTTCTATTATACCATCACAAACTAAAAACTTGTTTAAATCGAACCGACGCCTCCCCACTCCGAATTACATTATTTATCATCTGGCCAACACAATCTTTTCCTAGACCTGATAACGTGCCAGGCCCTTGCAAGGATAAAAAATGCCGAAGCTATCTGTTCCTGACCGTTTGGTAAATTAATTGCTCGAAAGAAAAATCTGTTTTGTTCTAACTGAAAACCGCTTTTCATGCGGCAGATGAGAGGCATCTGCTTGAGACGTCTTATTCGCGACGGCTAAAGTAATTCTTAAGAACCTTTTCCCACCTCCAAATGCTAAAGAAGCAACGACTTTTAAAGACAGAAGAAGGTATTAAAAAGATTTGTTATGACGTACGGGTCTCCAATGGAAAGAAATGTATTTTTTCTTTGGATATATGAAAATTTTCATTTTAAAAGAATATATTAATTCTGCTAAAGTTTCTGAAAGCGAAAGATAGTATTGAATAATATTTATTCTGCTGCCTAGGTTCGGAGGACAAGAAACTACATGAGTCATGAGTACATGAGCACTTGCCCACTAGAATCAGGCATACGATACTCAAAGAAAGATGCTAATCTTCTTGAAGGCTTGAAGAAAATCCCAATAATAGCAAGCGGAAACCTGTCATTTTGTTTCAATTGCTCAAATTCGTCCAGTCACTCTCCAGCATCACAGCAAACATAGCAACTACAGCAATAATAAGATGACAGATTCATTGGTATGTTATTTAAGGGAAGGTGGGGCAAGATGGCAACATTAAGCTTTAGAACACTGCATCACGATTGCAAATTGATATACAAGGTTCTAAGTACGCTTGTTGTAATCTTTAAACATTTATCTGGTGATGGATGAATTTACAATTTTTCGATGGGTACTCTTGATGTTGTGAGAAAATTTTGAAAAGAAATGTGTAAATTCGCCATCTTGCCCCACCATGGGGGCAAGGTGGGGTTCCAGTTAAGAATAGGTCGTACCATAAATCTAGGTAATAGGTAAAAAAAATAGGTTCTTAAAATATTCTTAAAAACATACAGGAACAAAGCTTAAACTCTTTAAAGCGGAACTACTTAAAATAAAAAAAATACAATAATGATAAGAATATCAAACTTGATCTTCACAATTGAGACATAGAGAGCGAACTCATCCACGTTATTCGCACAGCCTCCATGTACCCAACCTCGCCATCGATGGCATTGTATCAATACTTCCCTTACAATACTAACATTGAGCGTCATCTTCCTCAACAGAAGAACTTGATTATTTCCTTGACGTTTTCTAAAATTATCTCTTAGTTTTCCTTACAAAATTCGGCTTCTTGATCTCTTCTGTTTTCTTCTTTGTAATTTTTTTTTTCCTTTAACTCTCCCTCAGCACTTCTAGTTGCCTTAGGGATTCTCCAGACTTCTATTTTCTTGTAGCAGATTTTTATACGTAGTGCTTGTAAGGATTGTTGTCTTTCCCTTGTTACGCTTTGATTGAACCTGTACTTTATTCCTAATATGAGAAATAGGCATTATGTCTTCGAGAAAGCATATCCAGGCATAATGGACCAGACTGAAGAGTGAGATAATGATGTCCCCATGTTGCCCCATACCAATAGTCCCATCTTGCCTCTTTGGAACATCTTCTGGTTATGTTATAATAACATATTAAATATTTGAAATAAACAAATAACACACTATAGAAAATACATGCCATACATGTCAATTAATAAGCACAAAAAAAGTGTAGTTGTAAATAATTTACTTATGATTCCGATACTGGCCGTTGAACTCACCATCAAAATAATAATAACGAAATTCTGGAAATTGCAAAGTTCACGCACAAACAGCAATAACTTTGTTATTACGACTAGTAAAGTTTCCTACATTACAATAAACATAAAACAGCACTTGTCAATATTAGGACTGCTATTATTTGACAGATGTTGACTGTCGTTTTGTAGATAAGACGATATCCCCATCATGCCTCGTGGCCCCATCTTGCCCCACCTTCCCCTATTATAACTTTTTCCCAAATATTGAGGTATCCAGCAGCATTTAAAATGTTCAAGAGGTAAATTGGTCCAACACTATGCTTGACTAAATGTTAACAGAAAATGTTTTCTAGTGACCATATTTACGAAACTGGTATTTTCATTCACCCACTATTGGGAGTTATGAGTGTTAAATACTATACCATCTCTATTAAACATGCATTCATTGCTCCAAAGAATGTGCTATCTTCTGTTTCCGAAGTTTACCACATCAATAGTCTACCTAACTTCATTATTTGATCTTAATTGCGATTCTACACGAAGGACCTTTCATATTTACTTCTGCTTGTCCGCTAGGAATTAATATATTTATTTTATTTTTTTTGATTCCGAACATGAACGTTATTTGCTGCCATAAAATTATCTCTTTGCTGCTCGCGATGTATACAACACGCTTCGAGGAGCCCTAATTAGTTACTGCCGGAGATCTTGAGCTGCATAACGAACATTTGCTGTTAGGGCGCTGCCTTGAGCTAATTGAAAACAAAAGCCGTAATAAGCTCACGGGTGAACATGGCGAAACGCGGAGGGATATGAAACTCTGCAACAGCTAAACGTACTAACTAACTTTCACGATTTTGCGAGTCGAAGCACGACGTATACTTCTAGTTTGGGATGTAAATTTTTATTGGGGCTTTTTTCTTTGTTTATAGTTCCGTTGCATATTCGAAAATATGCGAGTGGTAAAGCATAAGATATTTATCAAAAGAAGATGAAATTTTATATCTAAAAGGGTAATTTTGACAAATTTTCAAGTCAAAATCAAACGTCTCGAAAAGGAATTATTATCAACGATTAATAACTGAAAGATATAATAAAGTCAATGGTCCTAAGTTAGAGTCGTTAGGTACTCCACAATCACACAGAATAAAATATTGGGATCGCAGTTAAATCACTATACTTCATCGACAGCTATTGAAATGATATTAACTTCAGTACTGTCACCATTCTTTGCAAAACTGGTGAGGTTATCTTCATCGACCATGAAGAAGCATTCATGAGGAGGAAGAACTTAGATAGTTTTGGACTTCTAAAACACCGTAGTAAAGAAATAAAGATGTCAGACGAAGTGAATATCTTGGTGTCATCATCCTTGACTCCAAGCTTATTTGAGATCGACAACTTCAGAAGATTAAAACACTCACGTTGGCTAGAAGAGCCATAGGATATGCATCGCAGGTTTGGAGAATCAAAAATCGATAGCGAGACTAAAACTGGAGGCTAAAAGGAATGAATAATGATTACCCTTCCACTAGGAAAATATGCTACAGTGTTTCAAGCAGAGACATACGTGTTATTGCCTTGTGCATCAGAAATAGATCAAAGAGCTTCCTTCATCTGCTTCATATATAGGTCCAGAACATGTTCTAAGAGTATCTAAAACGCATCACAAGTAGTAGGGGAGATAAATAATGCAACATCAGACAGTTATGGAAGGACATTTATATGGAACTATGAGAAAAGAAGCACTACTTACAGTTCGCACATAACATGATCCATTGAAAGGACCCTTACCTAAAATAGAGATTAACATGGAGATACCAACTGGAGACTGTGACTGTGGTGTTCCTCGAGGTTCCATTTTGGGACCAGTACCTCTTACTCTTACTTTCTCTTAATGTTCTTATTCACTCAACTGAGATTGTGAGTGAACCAACCTAATCTTAATGATTAATAAATAAATAATTGACAAAGCGTCCATTATGCAGTATGCAGACGATGCTGCCTGTAAGATGCTTACAGGTTGGGTAATACTTGACCAATGGCTTTTTGGAAGACGCATCATTATGGTTTGCCATCAATAACCTTTATGTCAATGATAATAAAAGTTTTTGCTAGGATTTCATCCTTACAGCTATTATCCACACATGACTTTTACTTAAATCTCTCACTCAATAATAAGCCACTTATCAGATCAAAACAAAACTATTTTCTGGGATTTTGGTTTGATGAGCATTTGAGTTTTGGGGTACATTGTGAGAATTTGCTATCCACATTAAAGACTTTGTGTTTTTTTAAAATTCATACTTTCGAAATCAGTGTTAACTCGCCAGCATTATTTAATCTATATTTATAGTAGTAGTATGGAGAAATTTTGGGCACACGCTCCTGGCTAAAGACATTTTATTTTTGAGCAACTCAATCTTGAATTGATTTAAAAGCTTTCAATTCCTATCAACAAGTTTTCATTCGTTATAAATTTTTAACTTTACGTTGTATCTTAATTGTTAGTCTTGTAGTTTATGCCTGTGACAATATTAATAAACTAACGACTTCACTTCAATAGAAGGTTTGGTTTTGCCTTATGAATCGAAGACCATAGCAAGAAGATAATTCCTAGACAGCTGCCGCAAATCTGTTAATGTTAATTTGTTGTTTATAAAGTAATAATTTAGTTTTATTAGTGTTAGGGATGATCTTATTTGCACCAAACCACTCGCAGACTTTAGAGAACTCCTCATGATTAGATGCTTGCTACGTAAGAGAAGTATGTGTGATTGGCCGGGCAACATGTGGCAGGTCGTTAATAAATATTAAAAAATAACGTTGGCCCCAGTACCGAGCCCTGCGGCACACCGCACGCGACTCTGTTAACTTTTGAATTAACGATATCGTTAACTTTATCTCTAAAGCCATAACTTTCCAGTGTGCAAAGAAGGATAGAGTGAGAAACACCATCAGAAGCTTTAGATAAGTCGCAGAATATGATGACAGTGATTTGTTTATTATTAATATTTTCTAGTATCGTGGATACTACAGACCTTAAGTCATACTGACAACTAGAAAGCAAATAGGCTATAATGCTTTCAAAGACTCCATATCATACGTCTTCCACAAGAAACAATAAAAAAAAGATACTATAAGTTCATATATTTTCTAAATATAAATTTACATTTATATCATATTCTAACGACTACAATGACGCCATCTTACGGACACTTTCTTATATAAACTCGCCCGAAAATCTATTTTTTTCTTTTTTACGCGTTTCGACCATCATTAAGTCATCTTCAATCCATCGTCCATTCGAAATCCACCATTTTATACGTAGAAAAAGAAATTGCACCCTAGAGAATTAGCGTCGAACAAATACCACACAACGTACAGCAATTACCATTGCGAACGTGAGGCTAATCCGGAAGTTAAAGCGTATCCAAGCGGCGACCGGGGGTGAAGTAGAGGGGGGAAGTACGGTTGGCTCCAGTAAGCGGTGCACACGCAAACAACCCGTTATGTCGCATTAAATAATCATAAAAACTCCACTGTGGCGCTCCTAGGGGTAGAAAAATACCCTAGCTCGTCAGGAATAGTCATTAAGTCGGTAAAAAAAAGCCGTAGGTATGATTATTGTTAGAGAAAAAGACTTTTCCATCCGACATTCACGATTGCTTCCACTTTTACGCGGCTTTTGTCCCGGGGAACTCGCTAGGTGAGTTTGAGTTGCCTCTTGTAACACTCGCGGGTGTATAAATTTATTTATAAAGGCGATAGGATCATATATATGGTATAACGCGGGCCATTGGATGATATACCGGTGTTGGAAACTCATTCATCGTGTCGATTGTAGTTAGAGGGAGATACAGAAAAGGGGCCTGGCTTTTGTTTCACATCGAAACGTGTTTTTAACTATGGAATGCGTATATTTCTAGAATGGAGCCCGCTTTTCTGTTTTATTTTTTCATTTCAGCATTCGGCGACGTTCTCATTGTCCTTGTAAAACTGAGCTAATGAGCGCGGCATTAATATATGTTCTGATGTGTTCTGTAGGTGGTTGAAATGAATGCGAAATAGGGGTGTTTTTTACAATTTCAATTATAAAGGGTTGTGACTGTATGGAGGTGAGCTTTGAAAAGCTAACTTATTGGGATGACTTTCAGTAAATCGGGTTTTATAGTCATACATGATATACAGTGGTGTTAAAAAAAGGTTGTCGGATATTTTACCCAATTATAGTACTGGTGGAAATAAACAAAAAAGTCTTAGTCAACATGGGTCGCAATTCAACTGTTTTGACATATAGTCGATTGCATATTTTAAAATTAAAAAAAAACATTTTTCGGTTTTGAGAATAGTTCCCTTTGTCAAACAACTGATTGTGACTTAAAATTAGTTCTGTCAGACATCTGTCATCAGATTATTTATCATTTGCGTCAATTTGGCCGATATGCATTTTATGTACGGTCGTGCGAATGGTAATGCCACTGAAGCACGGCGTATGTATGCCGAAGAATTTCCAAATCGGTTGTTACGAGTGATAAGATTTTCTCAAAGACTTCATATCCGGCTGTCCGAAACTGGTTCATTTAAAATTATGCTGGTTCTGGTAGACCTAGATCAGTTTCTTCTCTCGCAGTAGAATTAGATATTTTGAGACGGGTAGAAGACAACCCAAATATTAGCACCCGAAGACTTGCCGCAGAACTGAACGTCAGTCATCCTCTCATTTGGAGAATTCTGCGGGAACAGCAGCTCTATCCCTACCACATTCAACGCGTGCAAGTTCTTGCTCCTCTCGATTATGATGCACGTAGGGTTTTTTGTCATTGGGTTTTACGAAAGCTGGCAGAAACTCCTAATTTTGCGACTCAGATTTTATTTAGTGACCAGGCTGGGTTTACAAGAGACGGAATATTCAATTTTCAATAACAATCACGTCTGGGAGATGAAAATCTCCATGCTGTTGTTGAACTGCAATACCAAACCGTTTTTTCGCGAATGTTTGGCTTGCTATTTTTGGAGACTGTTTAATTGGTTCAGTATTTCTCTCTAATCGTTTAACGGACAAGTATACTTGGATTTTTATAGAAATGAATTACCCGTTTTGTTGGAAGACGTGCACTTTTTAACAGATTAAATATGTGGTTTATGCACGATGGAGCTCCTGCGCATTTTTCCATCGTAGTTAGAAATTTCTTAAATCAAGATTACAACGAGAGATGGATAGGACGGGGTGGACCAACTGCATGGCCTCCTAGGTCCCTGACCTGACACCTCTAGACTTCTATGTTGGGGGCATCTAAAACAGTTAGTGTACGCAACGATCTGTAAACAATTTGGAAGAACTCAGGCAACGAATCGTAAATTGTTGCGAGGAAATTCGGAGGACTCAGGAATTTTCGAAAGATTGCGTCGATCTTTTCATAAGAAGGTGTGAAGCGTGCTTAGAAATGAACGGTGGACATGTAGAACAATTTCTTTAGTTTTACTTTAAATAAACATTTGTTTAATTTACATTGCGATCAGAATTTCTTTGAAAATTTTTATTCTACTAAACAATATGCAATCGACTATATGTCAAAAACAGTTGAATTGCGGACCCATGTTAACTAAGACTTTTTTGTTTATTTCCACCAGTACTACAATTGGGTAAAATATCCGACAACCTTTTTTTAACACACTGTATAAAAACCGATTTACTGAATGATGAGATGAACCGTCGCATAAGAAATACCTCGCTCTCGAAAAGACATTTGGGTCGATGTAATTTTGACGTTTTATATTTTGCAACGAGCCTGCAGCAGCGTACGCCTGAAAACGACTGAGCTGGTAACCCGTGATAACGCTTAGTAAGAAGCAGTAACGATAAGATTGTGCATAACACAAGATGCCCAGTCAGCGATTTTGAAGAACGCAATTATCTCCAAAATCGCTGAGTGAACATCTCCTAGTCAGTAGCTGCGTCTTCATGAAAACGGCTGAGCTAGTAGTAACCCGTGATAACGCTTAGTAAGAAGCAGCTACGATAAGAGTATGCGTAACACAAGATGCTCAGTCAGCGATTTTGAAGAACGCAATTATCTCCAAAATCGCTGAGTGAACATCTCCTAGTCAGTAGCTGCGTGTTCATGAAAACGGCTGAGTTAGTAACCCGTGATAACGCTTAGTAAGAAGCAGCTACGATAAGAGTATGCGTAACACAAGATGCTCAGTCAGCGATTTTGAAGAACGCAATTATCTCCAAAATCGCTGAGTGAACATCTCCTAGTCAGTAGCTGCGTGTTCATGAAAACGGCTGAGTTAGTAACCCGTGATAACGCTTAGTAAGAAGCAGCTACGATAAGAGTATGCGTAACACAAGATGCCCAGTCAGCGATTTTGAAGAACGCAGTTATCTCCAAAATCGCTGAGTGAACATCTACTGATAACTCTTAACAGGTAACACTGTCAATAAAACAGCTGCGTCGCGCCCCGACACGGCTTCCGTTAAGACTCAACAAAACAGTTGGCGTCGTGTTGCGCTCTATAGGAAAACGACAGCAACTGTTTCGTTGAATTGAGTGGACGACCGACGTACTGCGCTAGGCGTTTTACATCGTACACGACGCATACAACCTGTTCCTAGGAAAACCCGGCTTTACATGTCATCTAACACGCCTAGAGGGACCGCTTTGACCTTAACAAGCGAGAATCAAGGATGATAACGCAGCTATAAAGTTTTAATAGTACCTAACCAATTTTTATATCTTTTAAAGAGGGCGTAACGCATAAAAATTGATACGAGCTTTATGAAATACACCGCACGCCCTTGTAATAGGCGCTAAAGAATCATTATTTGACGATAAAAATCCAATCGAAATTTATTTTTATTTTTTAAAAAGTGTTTAAAAGTCTAGCCATTAGAAACGCAAAAATTTAATGAAATGTCAAATCATAACTGACACTGGTGTTGTCAATTTAGAATAAATATTGTTTCAATCGAAATGAAAATTAATTAATGAAAAATTCATGCACTAAGGAGGGTGTTAGAATGTTGTAAATCCTAGTAGTATTGAGACAGTTGGTCGCAGTGACCATCCTAGCACTCTATAGTGTGCCATTAAAGAAATCGTGCTTTCAATGGCGTTGACTCCTATCAGTAAATATACCAGATTAGTATGTTACGATCGTAGTTTCCAGCCTATTTTGTGCGAAATATTATCTGGTACTGGAATGAAATAGGAGATACGCCATCTATGCGACAATTTCTCTACTACACATAAGTATATCTGCTCATCTGCAATACTATATGGGGAGAAAACTGCTATACGAAAATAAAATGTGATACTTCTTTTACTCCCATGTAAATATTTAGTTAAATTAATAAATACTGTGTTAGCTTCAAATAAATCTACTAACCAAATTTGTCTGATTGAATACAGAAATATTATTAATATTCCTAAATCAAGTAATAATTTAGTAACTGTAACCAAATGCATGAAAATTGGTTGAAAACAACAAGATTGTTTTTCCCGTGTATAATAATTTTAAAACCTTCAAACACTATATACTACTGTAAAGTTCCTTTGGTTTATAAGTAAATTAGCATTAACTGAAAAGATTCTAATTATCTCTGCAATTTCTTTAACCTCGCGCGAAAAATATTCACTTTTGTTCGTTATTCTTTGTGTATCTGAGACTTATGCACGTGGGAACATGAATAAAACTAAAATATTTCCGCGTAAAAAAGCACTCAGCTTGAATACAGGTGCTTGCATTTTCCGTTAAAAGGCAAAAGTTTTAAATCAATGTACACATGCGTGTCCACGCAAATAAACCAAAACGTCCGGCTTTTTTTTAATTTAAAATACTGTTTATAATTCAATAATACTTTAAAGAAACTATAATATGTTGTTAAATCTGTACTTAATAATAACAATATAATATGTAATGTGTATTCTCTTACTTAAACAGAAGTTATAAAGATATTATAAAATATTAATCAAAACTAAGGTGCATTCTATTTAATTACGGTTACTTTTCATCGAAAAACACGTATCTATTTAAGAAGAAAATAGTCTTGCGACAAAACTGCACGCTACTTTAAAATTAAAATAAATACTTTTCTGAGAAAAGATATTCTTTTCGTTGGAACATGATAAAAACCAAAAGTTATAAAACTTTTCATTTAATGCCATCTCTTTTCTCAGTGTAATAAGTGATTTCTTACTAAGTACTTGTCCGAGAAAATACTAAAAGAAGATAGAATAATGTCATTTGTGAATTAAAAAAAAAAAATGATGTATTTATAGTAAAGATGAAATCTCTCAAAATTCTAATAAAAAAATTAGCAAAAACTAAAAAAGGGAATTTCATTTATACAAGCCAATAAAGCCAATAATTCCCCATAAGAATCAATACAACTGAATGCGTATGCCTTATTATAAGAAAATTATCCTATAAGGCAAATGAAGATTGAATTGAATCACGTCCTATTACACAGAAAATACATTAGATTTATCTATTGCATCAGCCCTTTACTTCGAAAAGAGCTGCACGCTTTTTAGCGCAATTTTACAACGCGAATAAAAAAAAAACACTTAAAACCGAACGAATAACAACAGAACTGCATTGCGCGGGAGTTTTTCCCGGATCTGTTTTTTCGTGGAAAATTCGTTATGCTTCGGATTGAATGCGGTATTTAGTACAGAGAATCCTGACGAAACGATAATAAAAAAAAGAACAATGGTCTATCGTTAGCCTAGGGGAGGAAAAAAAAACATATTGATGGTTAATCTGCATCTAATGGTAGAATAAAAAGATTATGAAACGACCTATAATATTATTCAAAATGCATAAGGAAAGATGTGTGAAGTTCTGTCGCGATAGCCATAACAATAAAACATATTTATCGATTTTAATCGGGTCTGTGTGTAACATATGGTACAGTCCTGAAGGCACATCGCATGTTATGACGATAAAAATTGAAGGGTAGGAATAACAGAGATGGCGAAGCGCTGTTTATGTCAAAGGAGGAAATATGCGATTTATATTTTTAGAGATTTTTACGTCTGAAATTACTAGTAATTCACATGAAGCGTAATAAATAAAATTTTGATGTCTCCGTGGAAAACTCTGTATGAGGAATATATGTATCTGTGTTTGTGGAGATAAAAATATAAAATATTAACTGGTAGAAAAGCATTAATCTTGTTTTATCTGGAGAAAGGGTCAGTCTGCACTCTCCAGAATATTTATACATCGAGAACATAAAACGATGCTCTCTCAAGAAAATGTGATGTGATTTTTAAAATAAGGGCTAAAAGATGGTGCCTCATTATATCTGTCAAGGAAAAAGAATTGCAACTGACGTATAATAATAATTTATTCTCACAAATGATAAAATCGTTTCGTATTTAATATTTGTATTAAAAAAAATGCTTAATAAGTGTAGATATATCATCAATAGATAACTTATGGTTTCCTAAACTTACAAAGAAGAAATGAAAATGTAGTTTCTGAAACGCATTTTTTTTTTTATTAAGAATAATGTACCGAGTGTTTCACTGCTAGGGAATTCCAACGATAGCTTGAAGTGTCTGTAAAAACATATAAAATTTTTACGTGCTACTAGTTGCTCATTTGAAAGTTATTTATTTTATTGCGAATCTCGACAATACACAGTGGTCTCAAGTGAAAGGAACTAATTATTTTTTTTTCACTAAATCGACACTTGATCAATTGTAGATCATGGAAAAATGTAAAAAATACGTTATCGATTTAGTGAAAAAAAAAATAATTAGTTTCCTTCACTTGAGTTGCTACCTGCTGATTTTCCTCCACGTATTGCATTATGTCAATGGATATTGCAAACATTAGTTCGCATCCCTCTATTCCTGACACAGATTCTTTTTACCGATGAAGCCAGTTTCTCAAGAAATGCAATAAGGAATTTTCATAATAACCATGTGTGGGCAGATGAAAATCCGCATGAGGTATTTGAAGATCGTTTTCAACATCAGTTCTCGTTGAATGTTTGCGTTGGAATTGTGGGTGACTATCTAATTCTACCAGGAAGACTTACTGGCGTGGTGTACCGCAACTTTTTGGAAGCAACGCTGCCTGAGTTTCTGGAGGATGTACCATACGCGACAAGAATTGCAATGTGGTTTATGTACGATGGTGCACCACCACGTTTCAGTTTGGTTGCTCGTAATTTTTTAACAGCAGCATACGGAGGTCGCTGGATTGGTCGAAGTGAGTCACACGCATGGCCTGCTCGATCCCCAGACTTAAACCCCCTAGATTATTTCTTCTGGGGATCTCTGAGGTCAATAGTTTACGCTACTCCAGTGGAGAATTTGGACGATTTGCGAAATCGGATAATTGCTGGGTGTAACTCAATTAGAAACGACCCTGGTGTATTTGAAGGAGTTCCACAGTCAATGACGAAAAGATTGAATGCTTGTATCCAGGCTGGAGGAAGCCATTTCGAAAACATTTATTGCAGATTGAGCAACTTTACATGTACTTTTTGATAATAGAATGTTGTTACTGTCGTAAATCTTGTTCGCTCTGTATCTTCGAATGAAAGGGGTTTTTCAAAAATCATCATAGAACAAAATATTCTTAGAACAGGCCAAGGAATAACCCCTTGAATTTTTGCCGCATGTTTACATAACACCCTGTATATGTTTATACAAATACAATGTCAAAAGAAAACAAATCTTTTATTTACTATCAAAGAGTCATTGTTATTATTAGAAATAGTAGCCAGAATATCCACATATGTCCCATTTGAATAACGCATATATAAAATCATTTGAATGATTGTAAAAATTGGATATGCGAGGCTATTCTAAAACAACAGAAAATAATTCTAGGGCAAATTTTTCGGATAATTCATATTCAAGATAATTGAATACTTTTTTTTTGTATTTGGCTATCGTTTAATAAATATCGGGTGTTAAAAATGTCCACATAAAACGTTAATCAAGTTATTTAGAATTTAGAAACGTTTACTTAACTCTAACTTATTAAAAAAAAAAAATGTGAAAATATGATATACAACGTGAATCTGAAATAGTGGTAAATCTTTCTTGGGTGCATTCTTTGGATGATTCTAATTAAAAAGTGTGTATAACTTTTTTTGATATCTACTACGGTTTGAGAAATACAAGGTGTTAAAAAACCCCTTATATAACTCATCATAGAACAAAATATTCTTAGAATAGGCCAAGAAATAACCCCTTGAATTTTTGCCGCATGTTTACATAACACCCTGTATATGTTTATACAAATACGATGTCAAAAGAAAACAAATCTTTCATTTACTATCAAAGAGTCATTGTTATTATTAGAAATAGCAGCCAGAATATCTACATATGTCCCATTTGAATAACGCATATATAAAATCATTTGAATGATTGTAAAAATTGGATATGCAAGGCTATTCTAAAACAACAGAAAATAATTCTAGGGCAAATTTTTCGGATAATTCATATTCAAGATAATTGAATACTTTTTTTTTTTTTTATTTGGCTATCGTTTAATAAATACCGGGTGATAAAAATGTCCACATAAAACGTTAATCAAGTTATTTAGAATTTAGAAACGTTTACTTAACTCTAACTTGTTAAAAAAAAAATGTGAAAATATGATATACAACGTGAATCTGAAATAGTGGTAAATCTTTCTTGGTTGAATTCTTTGGATGATTCTAATTAAAAAGTGTGTATAACTTTTTTTGATATCTACTACGGTTTGAGAAATACAAGGTGTTAAAAAACCCCTTATATAACTCATCATAGAACAAAATATTCTTAGAATAGGCCAAGAAATAACCCCTTGAATTTTTGCCGCATGTTTACATAACACCCTGTATATGTTTATACAAATACGATGTCAAAAGAAAACAAATCTTTCATTTACTATCAAAGAGCCATTGTTATTATTAGAAATAGTAGCCAGAATATCCACATATGTCCCATTTGAATAACGCATATATAAAATCATTTGAATGATTGTAAAAATTGGATATGCGAGGCTATTCTAAAACAACAGAAAATAATTCTGGGGCAAATTTTTTGGATAATTCATATTCAAGATAATTGAATACTTTTTTTTTTGTATTTGGCTATTGTTTAATAAATGCCGGGTGTTAAAAATGTCCAGATAAAACGTTAGTCAAGTTATTTAGAATTAAGAAACGTTTACTTAACTCTAACTTGTTAAAAAAAAATGTGAAAATATGATATACAACGTGAATCTGAAATAGTGGTAAATCTTTCTTGGGTGAATTCTTTGGATGATTCTAATTAAAAAGTGTGTATAACTTTTTTTGATATCTACTACGGTTTGAGAAATACAAGGTGTTAAAAAACCCCTTATATAACTCATCATAGAACAAAATATTCTTAGAATAGGCCAAGAAATAACCCCTTGAATTTTTGCCGCATGTTTACATAACACCCTGTATATGTTTATACAAATACGATGTCAAAAGAAAACAAATCTTTCATTTACTATCAAAGAGTCATTGTTATTATTAGAAATAGTAGCCAGAATATCTACATATGTCCCATTTGAATAACGCATATATAAAATCATTTGAATGATTGTAAAAATTGGATATGCAAGGCTATTCTAAAACAACAGAAAATAATTCTAGGGCAAATTTTTCGGATAATTCATATTCAAGATAATTGAATACTTTTTTTTTTTGTATTTGGCTATCGTTTAATAAATACCGGGTGTTAAAAATGTCCACATAAAACGTTAATCAAGTTATTTAGAATTTAGAAACGTTTACTTAACTCTAACTTGTCTAACTCTAAAAAAATGTGAAAATATGATATACAACGTGAATCTGAAATAGTGGTAAATCTTTCTTGGGTGAATTCTTTGGATGATTCTAATTAAAAAGTGTGTATAACTTTTTTTGATATCTACTACGGTTTGAGAAATACAAGGTGTTAAAAAAAAATCCTTATAGGAATTTTAAATATTAGATTACGTAAAACGTATGTAAACCGCACGAAAATAAATAATAAAAAATTATTTAGCAGACAAATCGAAATCCAATAATAGTAGAAAAAGCAATGGGAAAATATTAAAACATTTTCTCTCATCCTTCAACTCGCAACAAAATGGGACAAATAATTCCTAGTACGACGTATTCCCTTAAGAACAAAATTGCCACCTCGCTTCTCTTAAAGTTAAGCCTCATAATCTCCCATTACATTTATCAAAATCGCAAATAAAACAAAAGAAACGACCTCTTCAGAAACTCCGACTAGTATGCATTTTAACACAACAACTTAAGTCATATCTTTCCCCGACGGAAACTCGTGAAACTTTCCGCAGCACACGGAAATGAATTCATTAATGGCTCTCGCCCCCTTCCTTAAACCATTATACATATCTCCCGCCCCATTATGTCTACCGCCCTCAGTAACGGCTATACGAGAGGGAAGGTGGGGGGTGGCAGCTGCAACATAGCACTTATCGCGTTAATATTTAGTCAACTCGGACTCTGAAAGAGATAAAATGCGCGCTAGGTATAACAACCTCAATGGAAAACACAATACTTTAAACTTGGCTATCCTAACCCTCTCTCCGTACCTCGGCTATTGTTCCTACCCACGTATCGTCTGCCCTATTTCGTTAAAGACGAGGGAGTAGTATAATGTAATCTTCATTAGTTTTAAAACTGTCGTAACCCTTAAACTTAAGCGGTCGTGAAAGGGGTTGAATTAGTGCCCTCGTGCAATAATACTTCTTGGTTCCTCTCTGGTTTTGTTCCACAGCGTCTCCAGGAAATTTTCTACGTTATTAATTTTGTTCCGCCAAATTTATTCACGTCTTTGAGAGAGGGGAAATAATAGGAATAGATATCATATAGAGTACTCGGTCTAAATATACTCACTGACATCAGAAGCAATAATTCGTTCAACTTGACTTTTTGGCAATGTGATTTAGTTTTACATCAAAAATGAAGCGATGACATTTGCAAGAAATTTCATTAACATGTAGGTAATACGAAAAGAAAGGGGCAAAAGAATAATAATATGTTTGGCAATCCCATAGCTGAGTAGACTCCTGTAGACGTCTAGGTATTGACAAAATGAGATCGTCGATATCTGTTTGCAATTAAAATGTCATGTTGGAGTACGTTCCAGATTAGATCACTGTCAGGAGATTGAGGACTATACCTAAGAAGGAATGATTCCTTGATCATTTTGAGTGTGGTTCTTTTTACCACGCCTACAACTGCAATGTGGAAAGGGGCAAGATCTAGTACCACTTCCATAGTTGCTATTAGGCACATCTTCTCACAATCCCAGTTATGCATACACGTGCTAATCTTTGCACTTTCGAGAGGTTAATGCTAGCAGCGACCAGATTAGTTCTTTTGCTCCAAGCTAGTGACCCATCCAAGTGGATAATCTATTGCAATAAACATCCAAAGCAATATTTTTGGGTTGCATTCCTAATTTCTTCCTGCAAATTTTCTGCACATCATTGGGCCTTTTTTTAGCTTTGTTGATTACCTCAATTTCGCGTTTGTTCCAGTAAGTTTATTGGCTAGGTGTACGGCTTAGGTAATTCAGCTTTGTGAAGGAATTCGTCATAAAGCTAAATAACAGGAGCGAGTGGGATCATAACACCAGCTTGAACTTGAATAGAAATGCCATCAAATGGTATACTGATGGCTCCAAAACGGCTGAGGGAACTGGAATAGGAATATATGGGCCTAGAACCACATATTTCGAAAGCTTGGGAAAATATCCCAAGTATATTTCAGGCGGAAATACACGCTATTGCAAGATGTGTTCAGTTCAATATTGTTAGAAATTATCAGTCAAGCAGCCATCAAGGCGCTGATCTCATATGAAATCAGTTCCAAGATGGTCTGGGAATGCCTGGGGAAGTTAACTGAGCTAGGCAAAAGGAATAAAGTAACCCTCCTGTGGGTTCCGGGTCACACAGGAGTGGAAGGAAACGAAATAACGGATAATCCCGTAAAAAAAAGGGTCTGGAATACCTTTTGTAGGGCCTGAACCCTTTTGCGGGTTAAGTAGCAGTACAATACTGAAGAAACTGAAAATAGAAATAGCGCAGAGAAAATCCAGTTATTGGGAAAATCTCCAGGGCATGAGGCATAGTAAAATTCTTCTGGGAACTTATAACCAGAAGAGATTTACAGAATGCATCAACCTGAGTAAGAACAATGTTCGCATACTAACAGGAATACTTTCAGGCCATTGTAGACTGAAAGGACACCTGAGTAAACTTGGGTTGGGGAAACTGGATGTAGATTTTGTGGGGAACAGGATGAAGCACCCATCCATCTCTCCTCAAACTGCGTAGCACTGTGCAACTCGAGGCCGTTGCACCTGGGAGCATATGAAATCGAAGAGGGAGACTTACCTAGACTGGGGCTCTCTGATATCCTACACTTTCTGAAAGGAATAGGGTTGGAAGGCCAGCTGTAAAGCAGCAAGAATAGGGGACACAACAGATCTTTTAGGTCGCAGTGTAACATCACCCATACATATTTTTTATTAGGTGTTTAACCTCCATTTTCTAACCTATGCTTTCCCCATTACTTTTTTTATGGTCTTAAGATAGGAGTTCCATTTCTTAATAAATGCTGCTAAGGCAGTCTTTGTACAGGTTAACAATGAGTCCACCATCTTCCCCTGAAGTTGTATCCTTTTTGAACTATGTAAATCTGCCTCTTACGTATATGACAATATCATCAGCATACTTTTGGCAAGGTATGCCTACATCAGTTAATTCGCATAGGAATTAATCTACTATTAAGCTTCACATAAGTGAGGATGTAACTTCTCCTTGAGGGCATCATCTGGTCCAACTAACCCATATGATCTTATGCCCCACCTTCGTCCATAGTCATGCCATTTACCTCGCTGTTGATCAACACTTTTTCGACAGACTCGTATGGAGTGTTGTCAAAAGCAACTTCTACGTCTAGAAAGGCACTTTATTCGTCAGTGCCTTTTGGATTCGATCCATCAGCTCCACTAATACAGTCTCATTGTCAGTGGATTACATTGAAACACAAATTAGAATTTGACTGTTTTCAAGCATTTTCCAAAATCTTTTCTATTAGCAATAGTAGCATTCTTTTTACAACTCCTCTGATTTCATTGTTCTCTTTCTCCAGTGAATTGATATTTATTCGAGAGAACTTCGATTTAAAAGGATTCTTAGAACGTGTCTAACATTTTATAATTCGCAAAATGGTCACTGGGTGGGGTGGTAAGCTGTGCTTATATTTACCATCACTTTAGAAACATGCAAAGTGGTCAAAGTTACCTTAAAGTCTTCAATCCATGTTAAAATAGTACAAGATATCCTGTTGAAATAGATACATTAAAATTAATTACTGTTTAGTTTATTGACATTTGCAGTATCACAATTATTTTATACTAAATGCATGTCAAATGCTTTCCACTCACAAATATCAAACGCATGCAAATAAAACGTTATATTAGTTATCTGTATTCCTTTCACCTAAATCAGTTTTTATTCACCACTGCACAGACTCTGGAGTTTCTCAAATAAATCTCAAAATGAGTCGATTAAAAAGAGTGGGGTTTTTAGCAAAATATCTCTGGTGAATTAAGATTAACTGAATTTTATTGTAAAAAAAAGTGTCACCATACAAAATGCCACGCATAATCTAATGAGAATCGATTTTATTGTAATTTAGACTGTACCAATATAACTTCACGAGAAAAAAAAACTTACAATGATTGAAAGATCCCATTTTTAAATTGGAAAAACTAATTCCCAACTGGAAAACTATATACCAGCGGCTCCAGACAAACCGTCCAATCACAATTGCACCTGTATCCTTCTAGTCTGTCGTTAGAAAAGGACGAATGCAGCAGACTTTCCAATTAAAGTTTGCTAAAGCCTTCTCTCCTATTCTGTTAACTTCTTTTTTTATCCTGTCTGGGAGTGTTCGTACAAATCTATTGGCGGAGAAAAAAAGTACTTTTGTAGGTATGCGAAATAAAAACTAGTTTAACAAACCAATACTAAGGAATAAAATCGTAAGAAGAGATAGGATATAAAACTGTGCATAGTGGAGTAAAATTCTAAGACAATATTTATAGATCAATGTTTTAGTTATATATTTTGTTAAATTGCTTATTTATACGGTTTCAGATCCTGTATCATAATTCCTATCGTAAGCATTAACAAACTTTATGGTAGATGCATTCGAAATCGGTTCACAGCTAAAATCTAATAGGAAGCGATGCAAATTTCTCTCAGGGCGGGATGTCCCTGTCTAAGGCCCTTATCCCGTAATCTCATTCCGGGGGACGCGCCCCATCTTTCGCCGACAAGGTTGGCCGCAATCTCCAACGTCTGCCAACTTTAGAACAAATGTTAGAACCAGCCGTTGTCTCTTGTTGTAGAGGAAACACAAGTTGTGCATTAATTCCTGCGGATACCGGCCCCGGGTTGGTGGTGGGGGAAGTGTCCGTGGGATGGCGAGATGTCGCCAGTTTTCACGCTAGGGGGCGTCGTTTATAGCGTTAGGGAATGACATTCGGTGTTAAGTTAATAAACGCTTGATACGTATGCGATTTCGATGTGATTTGACGTGAAGGTCAAAGTGATATTTATATTAGGACTGTTACAATAAATTATGTGTACATTGAGGAAAAATATTGCATTAAATGAAAATTTGTATTAAGTTTTGGTTCTTATCATGCTAAACCAAAAAGAAGTGTGTTTATTTTATTGGAAAACTGGGGGATTTTTCAAACGGTTTTAGCACAAAAACAAAACACCTCTCGAGGAAAGTTTTTGCTTCCTGTTCTCGAATTTTCCAGCTTATTTTAATTGCAAAATTTAAGAAGAGAAGTTTGATTTTAACTCTAAGCTATGGAAGCGCCCGGAACGAAGGGAAACGCGTGCTTTTTCCTGAAGCTAAATCGAAGGACCGCGGAGTAATTGTTTTAAAACAGCCATGTAAAGAATTTTTATAAACTTTGGTTGTGACGTCATTCCGCACCGATTACTAGTTCCGCTTCTCTCTACAAGAGGGCGCAAGAATGATAGTTCGCGTTATTTTTCTGAACTTATAGTAGTAACGTGGGATCCGCTGATCAGCAATTGTAACATACAATAGACAAAGAAGTGGATAAATTTTAAAACAAACACGGTATTATCTTAATTACGTGAGACTTTAAACAAAATAGACTATTATTTCCTGTGGAGTAGACGCTGCTTCATCACGCTTGCATATTAATAAAATGAATTTATATACTTTGTATTATACCGGATGGAATTTCGAATTCTTACACTACAGCAAGTGGGTGGATTTCAACAAAAAGGTTTGATTAATCGATGTGACTATTAATAAAAAAAAAATATATACAGTGACCGGCATAAATATTGCAACATTTTTATTTTAAACCACTTAAGAAACATAACTTTTATTGAAAATTATAACACTTTTTTATTTCCGGCAATAAAGTGGAAACCGCCAGTCTAAAACTGATAACTCATAACACTTCAGGCGCACCGAAGATTTTAAAGTAGGTTTTGAAATTAGAGAACAAGGAATAATAAATAGTAGGTAAAATAAAAATCGTTTTAATGTCTATGAAACTCAATAAAAATAATTGATTAATAATAAGGTGAGTGCTTATTTAATTTTAGTGAAATATGTAACAATAAATAGATAAATACATTTAAATAGACAATAACTAATAAAAATGGGCAAGTAATTCGGAATGGAAACTTATCATCTATACAAGGAAATTGATTTTTTTTTTTTTAATAAACATAAATACTTAAAATTCACTGTGTCCACCATTTCTTTTCATACGCAATATAGTTCTTCTGTGCATTTATTTATAATAGTACTTATATTAAAAGACAAGTTTCATTTTGACGTTTCAAAGTACGAATTCAGAGTTTCTTAACTGAATGAGTGCTTTAATGTCAAATGAAACGTGTCTTTTATGCTATTTTTTGCAATTAGTTTTAAAATTTCTCTTTTTGTAAAAGCAAAACGAGAAAAATTTGATAATCTAGGGAAATTTTGTGGCGGTTGTCACCAGTTGTCACCTTGGTTTGGCACAAGATTTAAATTGACAAGTTAATTTAAAATTGACACACGAATCATTAAATCTTGCTTGGTAGTATCGAAAGGTGCGTACAGTGTGTAATCTGTGTAATGTATTATTTCAAAGTTTTCTGAATTTTATTAGATATATTAGCCGAAAATAAATTCCTATAATTACCGTAAATTCTCTATAAGTTCATCCTGCATTCTCAGTGAATGTAAAATAAATTTAAAGTATCCAGGTTAAAATAAGCTCCTTCAATATTTTTCATTATCTAATTCATAAGTTCCATAATAATATTTTTCGATCTGAACACGCGACGTGTAACAAACAATGATTATAACAATAATACTTACTAATAATAATAAATTGTTGTGATGTTATTGTCATGGCCCACCAGATAGAAATTATTCGGCCATTTGAAAGCGGTAATAAACAAAACGAGTAATTTAAAAGAAAACTACTGAAGATGGTTATAGGGAATGCTACAGCAAATCGGTATAGAATTTAATTGTACATCCAAAAATAGAAAAATGAACAGGGTGTTCTATTTGAAAAAATTAAGTTTTACAACATTCAAAATTCTTGGATATGTCACTAATTTTTAAACACCCTGTATAATGTCACTGATTTTTTTTCCACGTTTTGGTAAAACAATGTTAGTACTTGTTGATTTCAAAGTCGAAGATTTCTGACACTTAAATCAAGTGAGAATTAATCAATTACATGCAACAATGTAAATGTCAAAATTTTAACAAAAAATCGTAATATCTTAGAAACAGTTGAAGATAGGTATAAGATACCCTAATGGTAATCGTCATAGAATTTTATGGTAAATTCAAAAATATAATAATGTATAGGGTGTTCCATTTAAAATAACAAAGTTCGTGGCGACTTCCGGTTAACCGGAAGTGCAAAAAAGCTGAAAATATTTTGGAAAGAAAGTAAGTGCCAAATTGTTGCAAACCCCAATTTTTTAAAACTGAGGAATTTCGTTAAGTCGGAAAACTTCTAACCAGCCAGTTCCGTGGAAAACTCTGTATATATATATATATATATAAAACGACAGAGCTGCAAAAAATAACTATGCGATACTATCCAGTTATGAAAGCTCATTTTCTCTTTATAAAGTTACATTTAAATCGGTGGGATATACAACTTACCTGCGTTCCTTTGCCAAAAAAAGATTGTTCATATTCAAAATACACTTGCCTCACCTCGTATTAGTCGCACAACCATTCTGTTAATATTTACCAAGCGCCTATTTCAACAGCAGAACCCTTCGTCTCTCACAAATATACAATCCCAACTCTAAACAACAGGATATACCACAGCAATTCTGCAACATCGAATCGTCCTAATACATAAGACTACCCGTCAACAGATATGCGAACGCCCTTGCAATGAGACCCTTCTGATTTGATATTCTCAATTACACTTAAGCGGTTAGCATTCCGGAGGACTACTTGATCAAGGGGTCGAGGTCATCTAAACGTTTGCTACCCTCGCCTATAGGAGGGACCGAGTTCTCTCTGTATACCTCCGTAAATGAGGGACTGATCTTCGGGGCTTTTGGTATTATAATTAATACAGTTATTCACCTGCAGAAAATTTAGCCTATAAACATCCCTTCCGAAAATACGTTCGACTATCCGATAAAGCATCCACCCCGTCCTAAAGATCTAAATTCCCAAAACGATAGGAATCCCTAATACCCGTTCAAGTATTTACAGATCAGAAGTATGCAAAACACATAGCTGTATATATATAGGATGTGACTGGCCCTTCTAGACCCCACAGCTGACCGTGCCCGAAGGCTGTTTGGATGTATCGAAGATATAAATAAGTATCAGGGTGTTCGGAATCGAACCCTCTAGTTGACGTTTGACATTATGTCGCCCATAAGAAGCTACATAGTTGGAAATGCAAATAGATATCTTGGAAACATCTTGGTGGCGGTTCTTGTGGAATGCGAAATTGAGGCGAATAAAAAAAAGGATAAAGGCGAAAGACGTATATACGAGGGTGTGTGCTGTGGCTGTGAAATTAACCAGGCATTTGTAAAATTTTTAAAAGGGTGACTGGAGTTTCATTCGCTCCACAGAAGAGTTCCAGAATTCTCCAAGGATTTTAAGTAAATACTTCTGGCAAAAAAAAATTGGGAACTGTTATAATTTATTTTGAAGGTGAATGATTTTTTGCACTTCTAATAACATGTGAATTAACTGTGTGATTTGAACATGTGATACACATGATCATTGGAAAGAGGACGCATTATAGAAATGTTTGAATTCATGGCTGTGAAATTAGCCATGCATTTATAAAATTTTAAAGGGGTTACTGGAGTTTCATTCGCTCCACAGAAGAGTTCCAGAATTCTCCAAGGATTTTAAGTAAATACTTCTGGCAAAAAAAAATTGGGAACTGTTATAATTTATTTTGAAGGTGAATGATTTTTTTGCACTTCTAATAACATGTGAATTAACTGTGTGATTTGAACATGTGATACACATGATCATTGGAAAGAGGACGCATTATAGAAATGTTTGAATTCATGGCTGTGAAATTAGCCATGCATTTATAAAATTTTAAAGGGGTTACTGGAGTTTCATTCGCCCCACAGAAGAGTTCCAGAATTCTCCAAGAATTTTAAGTAAATAGTTCTGGCAAAAATGTTGGAAACTGTTATAATTTATTTTGAAGGTGATTGATTTGCACTTCTAATAACATGTGAATTAACTGTGTGATTTGAATATATGATACACATGATCATCGGTGAAAGGACGCATTATAGAAATGTTTGAATTCATATTTTTTTTTTTTTTACATTGGAAGGGGTGAAAGGGGAAGTGGGATGATTTTTTTTAAATGATTTTTTTTTTAACACCAGAAGGGAGGACGCATTAAAAATGTTTCAAATCATCTTTTTTTAACATTGGAAGGGATGGGGGTGGTGAATCATTTCTTTTTAAATAATTGTTTTTTTATTTTATTTTTTTTTCAAAACATCGGGAAAGAGGACGCATTAGTAATATTTAAAATCACACATATTTTTAATATTGATAGGGGTGATAGGGAAAGGGGAATTATTTGTTTTAAATGATGTTTTTCTTTTCCATTTGTCAAAACATCGGGAGAGAGGATAGATTAGAAATGTTTCAAATCATATTTTCTTTTTAACATTAGAAGGGGTGAGAGTAGGAGATGAACGATTTTTTAATCGTTAAAAAAAATTCCAATTCCATTCTACCTCTCACCCCTTCCAATGTTAAAAAAAATGATTTAATGATAATAAATGGTCTTTATTGGAAGGTAAATTACAATCATCCAATCATAGGCGAAGTCCAGCAATGCTGTTCTACTTAACCTAAGATACTTATTGTAAATGTTTAAATAAATAAATGGCGTTAAGGAAAAACGAATAACAAAGAAACCTGATCAAGCTATACAGGTATATCTATGTAACACACGCATGCGTTCAGCCAACGTGAGATGTCTGTCTCTGCAGGAATAGTTTTTTTACGTGTTGCCTTTTAAAATTGTGCGGAATGGCATTGTAATATTTGGCAGATGCATAGGAAAAAGATTTGGTGAATATTGCATAGACATGTTACTGTACAGTTAGACCAGCAACATGCCGCAGATCCCTATCATGAACCATGCCCCTAGGTATCAGCAACTCCGTGATATACCCATTTGAAATACTTTTTTCTATCTTGCGTTCATAAAAACGCAATTGTAACACGCTTTTGCGTATCGAAAAGTGCTTCATTGTGATACGCCTTTTTTCATTTCTATAGGTTGGCTGTATTGAATACATTATGACAGAAAGCAAAATTGACGTTTAATGCATGTAAATTGTAAATACTTTAATCAAAAATTCTGTACAAATTTAGTTTACATTGTTATTGTTATGAAACGTGGAATTACTGTATACATTTACACTGACGGAACAAGTATCTTGAGCATGTATTGTTATGCCAGGCAAATTCTTCGTAACAAAGTTTTGCTGAGTTATGTTATTGGCTTTAATGGTAGACTCTTGTGATTGAGAATCATTCGATGATATAACTCTAGAATGACCAGATGTACTTGGCCCTGATAAGTTGTGCGCTACAGCCACTTTACTTTTCATAGATGTTTCGATGTAACCCTCAGCCACCGCAGATGACTTCCATCCACCATGACGTTTTATAGTCAGCAAATCACTGGCTGCGTCTGCTAAGTGTGTAGCACTAGAACGTCTGAAGCAATGTCCAGTATAAAGCTCTGAATTGGGCAATTTTAGAAAATCAGCTATTAATTTAGGCATTTTGCCAATCGTATTAATTCCAATCGGGCACGATATACAATAACCATTGCGATATGTAAGGAAGAATCTTGAATGATTAATATTTTTCAGTCGCAGGGCGACATATTTTTTAATTAAAGTAATCCATCTTTCATCCGTAATTGCAAAACTCTTACGATATTATTTTTTGTTTTAGTACTGTCACCAAAATAATATCACTCTTAAAATTCTAAATCATGTATGGACATATTTGTTAATTCATCTCGTCTACAGGCACCTGTGTAAACCCATTATTAAAGCGATCTAAAATTAAATCCATTACATAAAAATTACATTTTGCAAATAATATCGTACCTTTATTGCTAAATACAATGCGTCAGAACCTCTTCTATAAATTTATTAATATCTTCAAGCATAAAATTTTAGATTTCTTAGCCTCGTATCCCTCAGAGAATCGTTTTAATAGGCTTGTAATTTATATATTTTGATATGTCTGTATTTTATAAATGGAAAAGCAAGAACGAAGCATGGAATACATAGACCATAAGGTAGAAGATTTCTTATTTTTACCTTGTAATTCAAAATATGCCAATAAAATGTTTTCAGATATTGTGTTGACATTATTCTGTACAGCCCATAGTTCAAATTGATGTAGCATTTTTCATATACCGCTTTTGATTTTTTCGGTAATAAATTTATGACGGCGTTATCCACAATTTCACGCAGTTGTGGTGGCGTACAAGATAAATTTGTCTCAGTATCACTCATTTTTTACAGTTTACAGAGACTATATTATGAAATATATTGTTTAAACAATTAAATAGCCGAATTTGAATTTTGAATTCGTCAAATGTCAATCGTATGTCAATGTGACCAACTTCATATAAAAATAAAACTCAACATTTTTAATGAGATTTTTATTAAGTATTTATTATCAATTTATAATGCAAAATAGAAAAAATTAGTATAAAGGACTCGTTTCATAAGGCTTTTTGTCGCACTCGTTCATTAGAAAACTCGCCTGCGGCTCGTTTTCTAAACTTGAACTCGTGCGACAAAATTATGCCTTATGAAACTCGTACTTTAATATACTATTATTGTAGTCTTTCGCGCGATTTAAAAGGAAAAGAAAAAAAAATCATTAACAAAAAAACATCTTCCTTCCCCTCTCACCCCTTCCAATGTCAAAAAATGCGATATGAAACATTTTTAATGCGTCCTCCCTCCAGATGTTTAAAACAAGCAAAAAAAAATTTAAAAAAAATCATTCTCCTCCCCCGCTCATCCGTCCAATATTAAAAAAAATATGATTTGAAACATTTTTGCGCGTCTTCCATCCCGATGTTTAAAAAAGAAAAAAAAATATCATTAAAAAAAACATACCCCTCCTCCACTCACCGCTTTTAATGTGGAAAAAACATGCTTTGAAGCATTTTTATTGCATTCTTTCTCGCGATGTTTTTAAAAAAGAAAAAAATATCATTTTAAAAAAAAAAACATCCTCCTTCCTCTGTCTCCCTTCAATATTAAAAAAAAAAACTATGATTTGAAAGATTTTTAATGTGTCCTCTCTCCTGGTCCCCCAAATCATCCCCCTCCCCCTCTTACCCTCTTCAATGTTAATAAAATATGATTAATACATATTTCCTCTCCCCCAGTGCGCGGTGGTCCGAATTTAGGTGAAAACGGAACTAATTATATTTTTTTTTTCATTAAATAGACTCTTGATTAGTTGTAGATAATGGAAGAAAATTAAAAACAAAAAATAGGTTGTTTAGAATTACTTTTTAGAGAGGAAAAATTGAAAACTTCTCTGTATTTTAGCAGCTTGAGAAATACATTATTTTATGTTATTTTATACAGTACCCTAGACGTATGTTAATATCTACATATTGCTGTGGTTTATACAACCCATTTATCGCTGAGTGTATTTTAAGTTGCATATTATGGTGATTTATTTCTCCGATCAGCTGATTTTTAATTCTATTTAATATTGTCATTGTAATGTTATACGTCTGCGTTGTACGATTTTGAGACAGGGATTTTTATAAGAAAAACAATTGTAGGATTTTGTTAAGCACTTCCTTGTTCGACTATTGATGTGAGTAGACGTATTTTTGTATATCATTGTTGGCTTTTTGTAATTCATTTTGATTTAGAAAATTTAATATTTCTCCTGTAAATATTGTAGTCAATCAAGGAATTTTTATTGTAATAATTGTTAGGGCCGGTTTCATAATAAATGTCACTTTAGTACTTTAACAAAAGTCTGTGTATTGTTTATGGGAACTTTCATTTAAAGTAACTTAAAAGCTTTAAAGTGACATTATGAAACTCACCCTTAGTATATTAAAGTGTGCACTTTATAGATATAAGATCAATTATTTTTTTCTTGTTTAGGAAGATTTATTTTAGTTTTTTTTTCTCTGATTATATTTTTAAAGAGTTAATTTTTCAGTTAATCTATTTTGTTGCATCATATTTATTTTTCAATCACCTGATTTTGGGTGAGTAGAAGCATTGTTGTTTTGTAAAATAAATCTGATTGCTTAATTAACGTTGTTGAGTCGAAATTTCTGTTCTTTTATTTTATTTTAAACCTTTTCAATTTTTCGTGTATTTATGTAAGTCTGATTTCATTCACTCACAATTTACTTTTCGTGGTTAGATTCAAGTTTTAATTCGCAAGGGTAACTCTGAGATTAATAGTTTCTTGTTGAATTTAAAATCTTTCGCTTGAGCTAGCTAACTTTATTTTCTTTTTCATTTTAAATTCATTTTGCATTTTTCATTTATTTCAATTAGTAGACAGCAATATATATACAGGGTGTTAGGTAAACATGCGGCAAAAATTCAAAGGGTTATTCCTTGGCCTATTATAAGAATATTTTGTCCTATGATGATTTTTGAAAAAATCTCTTTGTTTCGAAGATGGTGATAAAATAACAAAGTTCATGGCGACTTCTTGTTAATCGGAAGTGCAAAAAAGTGGAAATATTTTAGAAAGGAAGTAAATGTTAAATTGTTGCAAACCCTAAATGTTTCAAACTGAGGAATTTGATTAAGTCGGACGACTTCTAACTAGCCATTTCCGCGGAAAACTCTGTATATTATAACAAATATACGCACAGTCTAATTTTATCTTGAAAATTGTTGGAGCAAGCAAATAAGCAACGCCGGTGTATTAAAATCTCGTTTCGTATGCCGCACATGCGAATTTTCCAATGCCAGAATCCGGCAAAAACAATCGAAGCAACTCGCCGAAGGAAAAAAACAGAAAAGCAATTTGCGAAACTTGCCCCCGCGCGCGTACAAACAAAGCCGGAAAGAAAATTCAACAGCCCCCCTCCCTCCCCTCTCGCCCCATCAAACCACCCTCCTCCCGCCTAGTCCTCGGAGGCCGCTGTATCGGAGAGAAGGATCGTGGTATAGACCTCGAAATTTCAATATTAATAAGAATTTAAGTTAGAGTCCCCTTTGTCCCCTGGGCACACGGAGGAAAGTTTTCAATCGTTTGAAATTCGGTACCAGCAGCTGTCCTATATTCCTTCCATCTCCTTTCGGATAAACTCACTCCTCCAAGGTCCCTCTCCTGTGTTGTCGCATGCATCCGGCGGGCTTCGATGATGATTCGGCGTTGGAAAACAATTTTCTCAATCAAGTTTGAGCACACCGGATTTCCTAATTGAATTGGAATGCTTCTCCTCCTGTGTATACAGCAAGGGAATTCCAACGTTTTTGCGGGGGATGGGGAACAATCCATAGAAAGAGTGGATCTGTGATTGCAACTCTCGTTTTGGAAAAAGAATATTTTCTATAAAACTTTAATTCATTACTTTGTATAAGTATGTGATCGCATATTTACCCCGTCAGTTTAATTAGAACAGCTTATAGGCATGCAATTGTATCTTTGAATCCTGTGCAAAAAATAACATTGATATGTCAACAACAAAAAAAAAAAAGACAGAGAAAATTGTTGGAATTCGGTTTGGTCAAAAATAATACATAATAATAAAAACATAGTAATAAGTATTGAAAATTTTGTGAGAGAAACAGATTTTTCAAAGGCAGTTTGCCCCGCTGGCTTAAGACAATCGCTATCGAAGTCTGTTAGAGAATTCCAACTCAATAGGATTTACTAGCCAACCTCCGTGAGAGACTGACGTGTCTCAATTTATTTTTATAAAATTTAACGCCTATTTTGATAAAATACAATTTATTCCAATTTCCAATCTAAAAATGTTGGTTAATAGATGACTCTAGGATGTTTAAAATTTCGTATTAAATAATTTAATTAAAGTATTGTATTTAAAATTTATTTTTTTTTATACCGGGGTGTATGCTATCTTGTAGCGTTACAATATATGTATTGTTATGGTACATATACTCTACTATGATTTAAAAGGGACTGTTACTGTTTTACTTAGTTATATTTTAAAACTAATTAGATATTATAAGAAAAAGGATATAATATGTAGCAGCAGACAGCCAGACGATGTCCAGGTGATGTAGGAAATCTCTGCATTTGGCAAGTCACTCAAGGCATTTTCCTTCAGGAAGCAAGATGATCAGCAGTGATATACCTACACATCGAAAATGAATATTAGAATTTGAATAGTGTACTATTACAATAGATTTTGACAGATCAAAATTGGTTCCAAGTTCAATTCAAATGAACATTTTTATTATTTTTATTGTGTATTTATGTCAGTTAAATTTAGTCTAATAACGTTTGTATATGCATTAGCAGTCCAATTGCTTTGATATGTCAACAGAAAGACATGGGGAAATTGCTGGAATTGAGTTCGTAACAATTCTATGTGTATAAATGGTTGCCTACTTTTAGGTGCAGTAATGAATTTTAAGATTGTTAATTTTACATAATAATAAGTGTTTAAAAATTTCAAATGTATTTTTCTCATAATTCAGAGACACATACCTTTATTATATTTCAATTGTAAGGTGATTCCAGATTTTGTAATTATTATTTATTTTCACTTCGTTTAAACATTCGACAGTCCATTCGATCACATGGACATTCTCATATATAAAACAATGGATGTTCCCCTCATTTCAATTATATTAACGGATTTTCACAGACAGTTGGACTCCTCGACGACGACAATCGCTTTCAAGTCAGTTAAAACATTTTCAATTCCAACCATTCAACAGCCGACCTTTGTTCAAGGCAGACGTATCTCAATTTGTTCTTGTAAAATTTAACGGCTATTTCGATAAAATCCAATTTTATTTCAAATTACAATCTGAAAATAATTGTTATGTGTTAAACAAAGTCCATCACACAAATATTATCCAAATTACCTGCAACCTTTTGGGTAATTTTTCTTCAACGACGATTTTCCTGAGTCTCCTGATATGTTTCTGTCCTGATTGAGCCAGACTCCGTGATATGAAGTACCTATGATGTACGAGGGCCCTGATTCGACACCTGAACAGTCCTGACCACTCCGATGTCTGCAGAACTCGTCTTTATAGAAGGTATTCCTCGTCAAATCTACCTAAAAATAAACGTTTTATTTCCATTCTAATTTAAATTTAATTATACTTATAAGAAATTTCATTTTTATTAAAATTAGAAAATTGTTTGTATCATCACTGAACGGTTTGCTTGAACAAGTTCACATTTAGAATTTTTTTTATTAAATAAAATCACTTTCATTCGCACTTAAATGTTTTAATTTCACATGTGAAATTGTTTTTCATTAAGGCACAACACTATCATGCCTACGATAGCATTTAAACTGGTCATTAACAGTAAAATTGAAGGAGAGGACATTTTTTGACAACATTCTCACACACAATCTCTACACTTAGTAAAATATAAGAGTGGTAACGAGCTATTCGTTATTTTTTGCCTGCATGCCATCTGGCTGGTGAGAGAGCACACTTCTGAATCAAAATTAATAAAGATAGATGACACTGGGATGTATAAAATTTGATTTTTTTTTTAATTTAATTAATGTATTTTTCTTAAAATTTATTTTTTTTAATCCGAGCTGTAGGCTACTGTGTATAGCGTTACAGTATATACTAATTTCCAATTCATTCGTCCGTATTTCTGTCCTCTATCTGTAATAATTCCGACGATATGAATCTTGCCCAAAATTAATAGCTTCATTAAATCAATATCTTCTCACCAATATTTTCCATATTACCCCGTTAATTTTCAATAATTGCCAGCCTTCTAAATCACGTCGCACTCCATGATTAGTTCTTCTCGATTAACAACGATAGTGATAAACGTTTCAATAATCAGAGGAATTAATATATCTCTTTCAAATAACGAGGATTCATTTTTTTTTACGTTTGAATTTTAGAACCTATTTATTTTATGCACCTGAGTTTATTAATTCAATTTCCATTAGGATTCCATTCAGAATTACATCGTATAACAAGTTTATGCTCAAATGTTATTAAGTGGGTAGCTGCAATAAAGGCTATATTGAGTATGGAAAGTTGATGACCGCCATCTTCACGACAATTTGTGTACTTCTAGAATACGTTTTACGTATTTGCTACTATAAGTCAGAAAATTTGCTATTATATGTTTAGAACATCATGGCGTGTAATAGTATATTAAAAGACAAGTTTCATATTGACGTTTCAAAGTACGAATTCAGAGTTTAAGAAAGAGTTTAACTGAATGAGTGCTTTAATGTAAAATGAAACGTGTCTTTTATGCTATTTTTTGCAATTAGTTTTAAAATTTCTCTTTTTGTAAAAGCAAAACGAGAAAAATTTGATAATCTAGGGAAATTTTATGGCGGTTGTCACCAGTTGTCACCTTGGTTTGGCACAAGATTTAAATTGACAAGTTAATTTAAAATTGACACATTTTTGAAATTTGTTATATATTATATTACTAAAGTAGCTATATTATAATATTTAATATGAGTTCTATAACTTTTTCATGCATTCTGCTTGAAATACGGCAAATTGCTGAAAAAAACCATTAATAATTTACTTCCGGAGAAATCGTACACTATGTATCAAAAGCGATACAAAAATTTTGAAAAATGGTGCAAAGAAAAGGAAATTCTTCATATTTCTGAGAACGTCTTACTTGCTTATTTTGAAATGCTACGTAAAGATTATAAATCGTCATCATTATGATCGATTTATTCGATGTTAAGATCGTGTTTAAATGTACATAGAAATGTGGATATATCAAAATATATGAAACTTCAAGCATTATTAAAACGGCTATCTAAAGGTTATCAAACAAAAAAATCTAAAATTTTAGAAGAAGAAGATATTCATAGATTTTTGAAACAAGCCGATGATAAAATATACTTAGCTATAAAGGTTAGTCTTGATTTTATTTCGTTACTTTTTTGTAAATTCTTTAGATTCTAGTTATTTTGATAATAGATATAATGGAGCCTGTAGGTGAGAAGAATTAATTAATATATGTGTGGAAGATCTTCAATACAATTCCGATTCCATTATAGTCAACATACCTAAAACAAAAAACAATGTACCCAGAATGTTCGCAGTGACTGATGTAAACTGCATCGAACTTATAAAAAAATATAATAATCTGCGTCTAAAAACAGTACTCACAAACGTTTTTTTCTAACTTATCGTCATGGCTGCTTAATTAATAGCCCTATCGATATTAACACCATGGGAAATGTTCCTAAACAAATTGCCAGTTTTCTTCATTTACCAAATCCTCATCTTTATACAGGACATTGTTTTAGAAGATCCAGTGCGACACATATAGCAAATACTGGAGGTGATATTTTAACTATAAAACGATTAGGTGGCTGGAAAAGCACGGCTGTTGCTGAAGGTTACGTTGCCTCTTCTATGAAAAATAAAATTGATGTTGGAAATATGTTTGCACAGGAAAATAATGTGAATCTACCTGGAACTTCTGGGAATGGTTCACAGTTTGAGTACTCCAACAGAAGCAATATCACTATCGCAGAGAACGATAATTTTCAACAGAATGTTTCTACTGCACATGGTATCACTATCACTTCGAAAGATAATTCAAACGTTAATATAAATGTTTATAATAGTTGTACTATTTCAAAGATTAATTAAAAATATCAAATCTTACAATGAATTTTAATATAATAACTCAAACTTGCTTACAAAATGTCATATTGACATCTCCATTTCTGTTGCAATGTGACCAACTTAAAATAAATCTGCTTAAATGTTCCATTTCTATTACGCAACTAGTGCTGTAATAGACCCTATTATGGCACTAGTGGAATAAATGGTATGGTTACGGCACTAATTGCAAAAAAATCATTTATCACTTCAAAAACTTTAATAAAATAATATTTTTCCTGTGGTTAATTTAGCGCAGAACTGATGTCGGTATACCAGAAAATACCTTTTTTAAAATACGCGTCTATTCAAATGTAAATCAGCTTGAAGTTAAAATTTGACACGGCACATCTTTCAAGTTTTCAATCTACTAGCCATTCTTTCGCAACAGCAGTGAGAACACTTAGATGTATTTTTGCGTGCATCGCCACAAAATTCAAGTAAAAAAAAAACGAAATGCCTCACCATTTTCTCGTTTCCACACAGAAGAGGATAAAGAAAGAGTCTTTTAAGAGTATCCACCCCTCAAAAATCCTTCCTGCGTCCCGGTATTTTCACCAAGCGAGATTCTAGATAAAGAAAGAAGAACCCCGTAGAAGAAATGTTACCAACCGACACGGGAGATACGCACGAAAAAAAAGAAGAAAATACACAACACAAGGAACGTACAAAAGGTCCTGGAAAATCGGCAAACTGTCCAGCAGACCGTAAAGCTGGGGGGGACTTATTTGAATGTCGTAATGGAAAATATTTCTACACCCTTTCTTATAGGAGCATAGGATCCTTTTGGAATTCTTTTCAGGGTTGGGTTCAGTGTTTTCGGGCATGGTGTCATGGGAATGGCGATATTGGAAGTCACGTCATGTGTTTCCGAGTTTCGCGTATGTTCAATGCTATCTACCACATGTTTTTGGAACGCGTTTTAATATATACTACACGTACAATGTGTGCTGAAAGTTTTGAGACAACTACGCTATCTGTAATTTTAAAAACAATCTTTTTTTTTTTCAACCAAACAGTGAAATAAGCCTGTAAAAAGTTCCTGGCATATGCCCAGTTTTCTCAAGAAGAATTCGCGTTTATTTTTGTGTCATAAGCAGTAAGATCATTTCAATGAAGTGCTTTCATTTTCTAGGATATATTTGCAAATGTTATTAGAAACATACCACCTAAGTTTATAAATATTATAAAATATTTGTTACCCAATAGAAAAAAAAGATTTAACAACTATGTTAAAATTTATTACAAATTGTCATTCCTCTGGAGTAGAGTTGATCAGAGGAATGACTTACTTTCCAGAAACATGTATGCTGCTATTGTTCAAGCAGACCTGCATATAAGAAGATGGTAAAGTTAAAGTAATGTCAAGTTTATGCAAGTTGGTGAGCAAAGACGTGATTTACGCAATCAAGCATGTTTCGACAAAAATACCTGTTTGCAGGGCAAGTGCACCGGGGTATAGCAAACAAACAAACAAAGGCATACAAGTTGTTGCGTGCTAGAAATCAAATCTTTAAAAGCAGGATAGCTCTTCTAATGTCTTATTGTTTTTGTGTGCTTCGCCAGTGATCCATACTCGCGCGTTTATAAATAAAGTAAAGTAGTCATTATAGCCCCATTAGTTTTATAAATCGGTTGAAAAGTTAATGTATTGAAATTGTGAATTCCAAAATGTCTGAAACTAAGAAGAAATGTCGGTAGTACAACATTGAGTATTTGAAATATGCATTTACGCAATCTCCAACAAACCAATTATTACCTATGTGTTTAGTTTGCTAAAAAAAGTATTTTCAAATGAAGCCATGAAGCCTTTTAGGCTCCAAGAGCTTTGAATAAAGTATATGCTGATAAAAAGGACAAAGATTTATCCTATTTTCAAGAACTTGAAAAGAAATATTTAAAACAGCCAACTATATGAAACCTTTTTACATCGTGTTCTAAACAAGAAGATGATGGACTACGAGCTTCATATAATACTTCATTATTAGTTGCAAAAGCAGGAAAACTCCACGCAATTGGTGAGGAATTAATTATGCCGGCATTCAAAGAGGTAATCGAAACTGTTCTTCATCATAAGACGCCATTAGATATCATCAAAAAAATCCTTTGAGTGATAATACAGTGCAAAGAAGAATCGATGAAATGGCTAAAGACGTTGAACTATCATTATGTGATTACTTAAAGACTTCCAAATTTTCCATCATTCAACTCGATGAATCAACTTTACCAAATAACGAAGCACTACTCTTGGCTTACTTCCGATTCATGAAAGAAGAAAAAATTGTCAAGAGTTATTATTTGCAAAAAATTTGGAAACCGATACAAAGGGAGAATCCATATTTAATACCATGTACGTTTTTTCTTCAAGAGAAAGAAATTCCTATTCGAAATATTTTGTCAGTTGCTACAAATGGTGCTCCAGCAATGAGCTTTGAGGAAATTCTTCGTCAAACCTATTCATTCATTAAAGTTAGGGTGGGCACTTAATATCCGGGCATTTGAGCTATATGCTCATTGTACCATCTCTATTAAGTTTCTTATTTCCACTCGAGCAGCTTGGTGTTCTCTATAAAGCCCAGTAGCTTGCCCAGTGGGAACTTGAGAACTTTCGAGGGCTCCAATAGATCTCTTCCGAAATATTTCTGCCTGAGTACCTTCAGTTCCTCACATGTGTAGATTACATGTAAACTCGTTTCCTCCTGTAGTTCGCATCTTCTACACTACAGTTCGCTTAGCCGGCCTGTGTTGTATAGATAGGCTTTTTCAGGGGACAGTGTCCAGTTACCAACCCAGTAATGGTTTTCTTATTGCGCCCAAGTAGGTTATCAGAGTTTTCTTAATGTTTGCCGCTTCTGGTGATGGAAATATGTGGTTTAGAAAGCTAAAATTTTTTATTCTTCATGGACTGAAGGAGCTTCTAAAGGTACTAGGTTTAACTGTACTCAGAGCGGTTGGTTTGACTCTATAATTTTTGAAGACTGGGTGAAAGCTGTTGCTTTACCTTATCTAAGAAGGCTTCCAGGGAAAAAAGATATTAATAGGTTACAACCTATCATCTCACCTGTCATTGGTATCTATAAAACTTTGCCAGGAAGTTCTGCCAAGCCATTCCACCGACCTGGCATAGCCCCTAGATGTGGTCGCCCTCTTTAGGCCATTAAAGGTAGGTTGGGGACAAATTTTGCTAGGATGGAAGAAAGAGCCAGGTAGGAAAGGAGCCTCTTTGCCAAAAAGCGTGTTCCTAGATTGTTAGCAACGCAAGTTGAGTGCTGTTTCGAACTATATCATGCTCAAACATTCCTCTTTTATAAATGAAATATTATTTCCTAGTATAAAAATTATTTTTTATTAATGGCGATTTGATTGAGAAGAACTATAGGTAAGTATAGGAGAA
Source organism: Protaetia brevitarsis (assembly GCA_004143645.1). NCBI lineage: Eukaryota > Metazoa > Arthropoda > Insecta > Coleoptera > Scarabaeidae > Protaetia > Protaetia brevitarsis. The sequence goes on along the minus strand of RXPK01004009.1, from coordinate 29,214 downwards.
TTCCTTTGTTTAGGAGTTGATATAATCATCTCCTCATTAATTCCGTTCTTTATTTATCCCTACAAAAGGATTATAAATGCGGTAGATTTAAACGGATACAAAAGAATAAGAAAAAGCATTTCTTTGGCTTCGACTCCTACCATCGCGTTTCATTATACATCGCGTTCATTATAATAACAACGAAAATATAAAACTTAATCAAACAGTAAATCTCCTTGCTGTTCCTCAGAACAAATCGTTTAATAAAAAGAGGCGGTTGAATCGGTCTTAATAAAATATTCTTGCTTTGTTGTTTTCAAACAAGAAAAAAAATACACCCAAAAATTTTATTTCTTCAAGTTTTCCTTCTGTTCCCCAAAACCATTCGCCAGAGAAAAAAAATGATTAAGGAATCACAGGAAATACTCATTAAACGAGAATTTTGAACGGATGGAAATGTTAATAGGAAAAGGAATCGGCTTTACTCGGTCCCGTAGCTGCGGAATATGAAACTGCCTATGCTTTGGCGAAATCCGCTCTTGCGCTAAAAAGTAGCTGTGGGACGTCGGAGGCAGTGATGTCCTCTGGGACCGTAATATTTCAATAGGGGCCATATTAAATTCGCGTCAATTCAAGTCGAGAAATCGGCTAACTCTCCGTACGGCTTATACCTATAGGGATTGGCAGGAATAATGGGAATATATATTTTATTGATGGATTTCTATCGAATATGTTGGCTTGTTGTTATTCGGCGATAACATAAAGGTAAAGTGATTTGTAAATAGGCCTAAGGTGTTTTCATATTTCGGGTGCTATCGACGTCTGAAAACACCTGATTAACAAAATGATTTGACATGGTTTATTCTTCTTAAATAACACTGGAATCAATTATGTGCTCACAATTTCCCCATCACCCTGTATGTATGTATGTAAATAGAAGGGTGGTGTTAACTGCGACCTAAAAGATCTATTTGTGTCCCATATTCTTGCTGCTTACAGCTGGCCTTCCATCCTATTCCCTTTTAGAAAGTGGTAGGATGTCAGAGGGCCCAGTCTAGGTAGGTCCCCTCTTCAATTCACATGCTCCCAGTGCAACCCCTCAAGTTGCACAGTGCTACGCGGTTTGAGAGAGTGGATGGAGTTTCATCCTGTGTCCCACAAAATCTGCATTCAGGATCTTTTTCAATCCAAGCTTACTCAGGTGTCCTTCAGTCTACAATGGTGAAAGTATTCCGTTATATGCGAACATTGTTTTACTCAGGTTTGATGCATTCTGTAAACCTCTTCTGGTTATAAGTTCCCAGAAGAATTTTACTTTGCCTCATTCCCTGGAGATTTCCCAGTAACTGGATTTTCGCTGCTCCGTTTCCATTTTTTAGTTTCTCAGTATTGTACTGCTATTTAACCCGCAAAGGGTTCAGGCCCTACAAAAGGCATTCCAGCCCCTTTTCTTGCGAGGTTATCCGTTATTTCGTTTCTTCCACTCCTGTGTGACCCTGAACCGCAGGAGGGTACTTTATTTCTTTTTGCCTAGCTCATTTAGTTCCCTAGGCCTTCCAGACCATCTTGGCGCCTGATTCATATGATTCAGCGCCTTGAGCTGCTTGACTATCAGACACGATGATAATCTCCTGTTTCTATAGTTTCTATCCATAATGAACTGAACACATCTGCCAATAGCGTGTATTTCCGTCCTGAATATACTTGGGTATTTTCCCAAGCTTTGGAATAGTTTTCTAGGCCCATATATTCCTTTCCTTTCCTTCTGCCGTTTGGAGCCATCAGGAATACCATTTTGATGGCATTTCTATTTCAAGTTCACGTGGTGTTATATCCCACTCGTTCCTTTACTTAGCTTTATGGTGATTTCTTTCACAAAGCTAATTTTTTTTAACATATCATCCCGCGGCATATCCAGTTTGATCCCGTCAGGAGATTGAGTCCTATGCCTATCATTCCTTCCTTGCCATTCTTAGTGCGTTTTTTCGTCACGCCTCTATACAATGTGGAGGGGGCAAGATCCAATATATTCAATAGCTGTGTTGGCGGTTCTCATAGCCCCGTTATGCATCACATGCTATGTTGCACTGTCGAGCGCATCACCCTTACGTTTTATGTTCCAGAATATCGCTAATCCACCTAAATATGCATGCATTAAACATTGAAGGATTAAAAGACATGTCTTATTTATTTCAGTGTCGACAAGAGTCTCCAGGTGTTGGCGTAAGTAAGTAATCTTCCGTTTTACCGTAACGCTCATATGTCAGAAAGTGTTGATCGCTCTTCCTAGATTCGTTTGAATAGGAGAAATTCCCCACAAAGCAGCTATGACGTTTTTCGTTTTTATTAAATTCAACTCATCATAAGCGATGTCATTTTTGGATGCAATCAAGTTTCCGCGCAGCGCATCGTCTCTGTTTTCAAGGAAGTCCCGTACTGAGTCAAATAGATGTAAAAAGCATTGACAAACACCTTCGAGAGCATCGTATTCTGTCTGTGTGCAACAGCAAGCATTTAGTCTTCATCATTTTCACTACAAGTGCCCAAATATAATCTTCATTAATGAATTGCTTTTCTTATTTGTTGACTGCTCTAATAACGTAATGGAGCGACATATGCAGGCGTTCATTAAGATTTTTTGCAAGATTATTGTTGGACCTTGTTATCAGAAGGTACTGTAGAACAGTATGAAAGAAAAGTAAAAAGAAAAATATTTTAAGACAGAGCGATAGCATACAGTTTCATGTAATTAACGACCATATTCACAAGCAGAAAGTGAACCCTGTGCTCTAAGACTTCCTAACTCTTGAATCAACAACTTTCTTCAATAGTTTGACATTGTTTCCAGTTTTATGTATGAGAGTTATTCCTGTAAGCTTCAAACAGAAAGGAATGACATATTTGTTTTTTAATGGAAAGGTAATTAAGCCTACTACCTGGAAGAAAAGTAAAATTTATGCTGAGATATCATCGTACTTTTGGAATTCCATTTTTAATATTTATTGAATTTGTAACATTGTTGTCGTTGTAACTACACTTTCAAAACGACCTTTGTGTGGTAGAAATGATAGAAAAAGAGAGAAAAATTCAGGTTGCAATACCGATACGAATTGCCAACGTGGGAAATCAAAAAATAAAAAAAAGCAAGCTTTGAATGATCTAAAAAACGAGGTACCTATCATATTGAATGCGAACAAATTCGGACACATGTCTCGTATCAGCGAGATATATTACATGTTTGGGTTTATATTTATTTATATATACTGGCAATGCTGGTGGGCACAAGTACCTTTGAAATACAAATACAAAAAAAAAAACGCGTTAAAACAGTGTTACCAAGGCAACAACACTGCTAGAATTGCATGCAATAACGATTTCAATTATATCATGTGTGGATACAAACGGTTTGTTTCGACTTTTAACGTTGGCCATCCTGCATGCGTGCATCTGAAATTGATGAAGACCTAATCGTGCTACAAATACCGCTAGCGCTCTTCCAAAATAACAGACATGTTGGAAATTACTCCCGTTGCTCGATATGATCCAATTTCGCTGTAATGTTAGCACTTTTTGGGGATTTATAGTGTGAACCGTTGGCACACGTCCAACCTTAATACCAGCGCAGATTCGTCCAATAAAATTCAACCCGCGAACTGTTGCCAGATAGTTTCCACGTGCCGGAACTTCGATAACAAATAGAACCGATGATTTGCCTTGATTCGAAAAACCTATCCCCTCCTAGTCCGCCAGCCCACCTCCCTACATAACTCCTGGGGCTACATAGATCCGCCATGATTAATGAGGACGCCATTCCGCTTCCACTTTGCACAAGTGCAATAAATCTAGACCACCACAGCACACCCCCTAGGGCCGTGCTGAAGCGCGTTCGAAACTTAATTTTAGATTATATTACTTTTATGTTTGTTACAATATTTGTTCTGCCAGTAGTTTCTGGGTGGGTGGTGTAGGAGTTACGCTGGAAAATCAATCTCCTAGGAGGGGTGGAGGGGGGAGTTTACGGTTTCTAAGAGTGAAAAATTAGTTTGCTCAACGTCCACTTCGTTTATTGAAGAGATTCATAGTTCTAATCAAGTTTTGTTTTTTTCAGGTAGTACGCGATACATATCAGTGATTCCGGCTTTGTAAGTAAAAATAAGAATTATTTTGCCCATAATTTGTATCATTTATTTATGGAAAGCTAATTAATTGCTATTCCATCATCCTGAACTTCGTACTACCCTAAAGGTGTTTCTACGATATGCTAACAATATGGATTCTATGGCAACTGAAATGTTCCTATTCTAATGAAATAATTTCCCTGTGGGAAAAATATAACAAATCGTTCAGCTATCAATTATTATAAGCAAACGCTTTAACAACGGTTGACAGATGTGTAAACAAGAGGACTATCATCAATGCTCAAAAAAAACATAGCTGCACGTTCAAAGAAGGCTAGAGGCTTACAGCCACTCGTATTCATAGTCGAAAGGCTTCATTGCCTGGGGGTATGTTTGATCAAAGGCATACACTGGAATTGACCAGCAAGCCACCTTCTTCTTGGTAGGTGTAGAGGCTGTGTGGAAAGAATTGGACTTATCTCCAAATGACTCTGTGTTTATACACGGATAATTAACCCATAACCTATGAGATTAGTTATGGTGGCCAAACTATGGCATGGGGGGGCAAAACGTGGTGATGGCAGAGGTTGCGCGTGCCTGTGCGCCACGGGCGTTTTGAGATCAGCCCTACCACGCGATGAAATAATTCGAACCTTCACCCACATATTATATACAAGAGCTGCAAAGTCCCAAGTACACGCTTTGCATAATCAGTACCCGATTATAAATCGCACGGCGCTGACATAAAAAAAACTGTTAGACGATCAGGAGGCACCCCTTTTAGAATACCATGTATGCCATGGTCAAAATTAACCTAGATAATATCATTTATATACCAGTAAAGGACTGGCACAGTACTCGTACGGCGACCAAATTGTATACTGACGGCTCTAAAACGGACTACGGCGTTGAGCGAGTAACGCTTAAAACCTAAAAAGCTCTTTCGTAAGCTTCAGGAGACCGACGTTTCCATACGAGTTGCTGCATCCATCATTTATTGAGGAAGACGATTGTACCAAGCCGTAAAAACTATCTCTCTGACAGTCAGTCCCCACTTAAGCAATTATCTCGACAAGCATGGGTCTACTGATTGGGCTTGTAAGCGCCTTAATGAGTGGGCATCCCAAAGAAATAACCCTGCTGGGCCTTAGCCACTCGGGCGTGAGAGGAAATAGCGCGGACGATTGGCCAGGCGAGTGTCCAGACCATTCGTTGGAGCACCTCTTTCGACACTACCAAATCGCAAATTAAAAAAATCATATGAATGGATACAAATCAGTCAGAGATGGTGGCAATCACCGACAAAGAAGGCAAAGAGTTCCTAAAGCAGCAGAGGCCTGAAGCAGCAAGATCTACTGATAAAACAGGAAGACTGCAAATGATTGTAGGTCTGCTGACTGTCATGTAACTGAATAGCAATGTACAACAGCACCTGCAGAACTGCCAAGAGGGGAAGAAACACGTTCATGCGCTTGCCATTGTGAAGGGCTGGCGAGGCAAGGTTCTATAATGGGGAGAGAACCCAAGCTAGTCTACGTAAGATCCTCTCCAAAAATGATGGCCTGATTAAGAGGGCAAATTTGAAAGCGTCCTTTAGGAAAAAAGGGATCACAATAACTGAAGTCGCGATGAAACAGGTCCATAGGCCACTCCTATACTAACCTAATCTAATCTATTATATTTGGGCCCATTTACGACTTTAGTTATTTCTTGGCATTCAGAGTAAGGGAAATTGAAACACGATAGACTAACGCAGTGATCTACAAACAAATAAAACAACAGCAGTGCTTATTCTAATATTTAACAATAAGTTAATCCTAATTGTTCTAACCAACTAACTATCTAAATATCATGCCGTAACCTAATCTAATTCCTTAGCAACATTATTAAAAACCCACCATTTGACCGACTCATTATTTTTTTTAATTAGGCCAATTTAACCCCTTAGCTAATGTCTTACCTCCGTACGCGACAGCCACTCATCAGCGAGTGAAGATTCAAATAAAACATGCTCGGTTGTATCTACCCTACACCAAATTCCCGATGAGAATCATTAACCCTCCCAATTCTACCTAGATATGATATTTAAAATTACCGTGACCTGTTATTAATTCTACCGCCTGATACGACAAATTAACCCTCATTGTCCTGAAACGTGCAACTTTACCGATAAATTTCCCAATCTGTATACTATATACAGGGTGATTTTAAATGTATGCGAGCTAATGTCCTTACCTCCGTGCGCGACAGCCACTCATCAGTGAATGGATATTCAAATAAAACATTCCCAGGCTGTATATACCCTACACCAAATTCCCGATACGAATCATTAACCCTCCCAATTCTACCTGATAGATTGATTTAAGAATTACCGTAACTGTTATTTAATTCTACGCCTGATACGACAAACTAACCCTCATTGCGGTGAAACGTGCAACTTTATCGATAAATTTCCCAATCTATACTATATACAGGGTGATTTTAAATGTATGCGAGCTAATGTCCTTACTCCGTACGCGACCGCCACTCATCAGCGAGTGGACATTCAAATAAAACATTCCCAGGCTGTGTCTACCCTACACCAAATTCCCGATACGAATCATTAACTCTCCCAATTCTACCTAGATATGATATTTAAAATTACCGTAACCTGTTATTAATTCTACCGCCTGATACGACAAATTAACCCTCATTGCCGTGAAACGTGCAACTTTACCGATAAATTTCCCAATCTATACTATATACAGGGTGATTTTAAATGTATGCGAGAAGGCCAGCGTTATGGACATCTTATCCATCGATTTGGATACGCATAATCCAAAAAACTCGCGAGCAATTAACTTGAAATGTGTTAGAAACATTAAAACATTAAATGTTTGTCATATACGTCAAATATGTCATTCAAATTCTTAATAATTAATATCTAATTTTGTCCAAAAACCTAAATTCTAATATGGAATCTTTCAAGCGTTCACAGCCAAGTTAATCACGAAATGAAGACAAATCAACTTACAGGCTACAGAAGAACACCCATCGATGATTACTTTTTGACAATGTATTAGGCTTGTAATCATTGTTACTAAATAAACATTAGTATTAGTATTATATTCCTCCCAGGTAAGGTTTTGCCATGGTTTCCCTACTCCGTGGCCATTGATTATATAATATATATATATAATCATGTCCTAGCGAATGCTGGGAGATAACGAAAGTCCGTCATGGCGCATTAATATAACTGATAGCTATGATTTCATAGACTTGCGATTACGTGAACAATCACATTTACATTTTTCAAAAGTAATATTCGCATGGTCGCGAGCTAGTATATATTTTTGTTATTAAAAATCATAGGGAAGTTATTTAGTTAGAGTAGGATCAAATTTCAATTGTTATGGAACCCATATAAGTATTAGATAGGTGCCTCGTGTTACCTTTTCAGGTGGAGCACGGTTAGGATGATTTGTAATAATTTAGTTTTCATAAATAAAGTATTAGAGCAACATCATTTGTGTAATTCATTTTATAATGCTTTGGCATAATAATATTGAGATGACTAATAAATGTTTTTAGTGGGTCAGATATAATATTAAATATTGTTAGTTACACTGTAAAAAAAAAATCATTTATAATATTAAACATACTCCAGATTTAAAACTAAGTTGCTTAGGATATATTGTGCTAGGAGTCAGACTATAAATTTTGTTGCATGTATTTTTGAATCAACACTGTATAATTATCATAGCCTTTTAAAGATATAAATCAAGACTCAAATATTAAAAAATCTAATCTTGAATTGTTTAAGCGTTAGATAATGATTTGATTAAAAAAATAAATCGTTCATTTTAAGGGCTTATCTCGTCCTCTAAAAATCACTAAATTCACCTTTAACCTTGGATGTATGTTTAAATAAATGTTTTCGTTTCATTTATATTGATTTTTAATAATTGTATAATCATTAAAATGTTTCTGCGAATTCTATTTAATTTTAAAATTTATCGATGGGGAGTTCCACATGGTTAAAAGTTAGCACCATTTCTTTTAGTGAGAATCTCTACCTTAAATTCAACTTCCAATATATTTATTTACATGTGTGTCTTTAATAACGTATTAAGTACGATAAAAATATTTCTTATTAATATCTGGAGTTGTTCATGGTCGTATAGTTTTACCTAAACGTGAATTATACAATGTTGCCGGACTGTTAACATTTTCTTTTTAAATTAAGCGTTCTAAAGAAATTCCGATTGCATTTTTATCGTCAAATAAGAATTCTTTAGCGCCTTCTAGAAGATGCTTTTGGATCACCCTGTATTTTCGCGTGGAGAAGCATCATATTCTCAGATATTATTTTCCGTTAAATTTTTCCAAAGTCCACTCATACTCTCATAACAATTTCTATAAATGTTCGAACGCATATTACGGGTTCTAGATATATTTTCCCCACCCCAAAATCAAATCTACCCTAAGCCATGCTATCGTGTTACCCCCTTACTCCTTGATACGGGTATTTTGAGTTTCGCAGTTCGAGCAATAAATAACCCAATCACCCGCTCAGATAAGGGTATATAGTTCGAGATGGTGGAATTCGGAATAATAAAAATTTTCCCCAATAAACTCCGCGCCCTCACCTTCCCCCACTCGGCCGAAGGGGTGCCCGCCCCTTCCGGTGTCAGATCCGGAAGAAAGAGCCGTTTTAAATGCCCATACGAGTCCTAAGTTGGATATAAAATCTACCCCGATCAATCTAAGTATTCGTATTATATATAGAATAGGGGTGGTTTGAGGGGGTAGATTTTCTTTCGACTCGGAAGCATTCCCTCTTCTTACCCCACCCTTGAAAGAAGGGGGTGCGGAAGGGCAATAAAATTTTCAATAAAGCCGTTTCTGCGATGGGATAAAAGTTTATATCCTGCAGTAAAAATCGTAGCGATTTCCCTTATAGAGGAAATTAGGAAAAATTTTCGTCAATAGTAAAAGCGGCGCCCGCGTGATTTATCGACATCTTTTTAATAGTTCGGCTTTACGATTTTGAATTACGAAAGATTTTCGAGATATTCGCATTTATCCGGATAATTTTAAAGCCGGGTCTACACTCGCGATCTTTTTATCGCGGCGTTTTTAACGCTGGATCGTTATTTTGCGTCATTATATTGAGAAGAATCTAATGAACGAGGCACTATGATTCGTTGGATTATTGGATCGCAAGAAGATGCATTTGCACGCGCTAAAAACTGTTGTTGAGTTATTCTATTTTTTTAACATTTGAGAAGTTTGACCAATGTAACAACCTTGAGAATCACGACGAGGAATACTATATACAACCCTATCACTTTGATCCAAAATTGGTATCTTGCTTTAGTTTTCGTAAAGATTATTTTGATTGTTGTTACATTGTGTTTTGTAATTTTTATGTTTTTAAAATTTTTAAAAATGTTGATTTATTATTAGTTAAACATTCTATGAAAGATAGTTTGTGGAGTGGTGGATTCATGAAAATAAATTGCTACCTCCACAGCAGTACGGATTACGACAACAAATGGGTACTATTGATGTGACGACGGATCTTGTCTCCGAAATACAATTAGGTTTTACCCGAAATCTCTATGTAGGGGTTATTTTTATCGATCTTAAAAGCGCTTATAATACCGTTGATTTAGATATCCTTTTTTTCAAAGCTATGTAGTTATAAAATGCCCAGTCACAGTGCTAATAATATAAGTCAAAATATTCAAGAATCGCATAGTTTATATAAGAGCACACAAATATACGATTGGTGGTCCACGACAATTAACATTGGTCTCCACAGGGTTCAATTTTGAGTCCATTACTATTTAATCTGTATTACAGGCTGATTACCACGCTATGAAAAGTCCGACTATTAAGACTTTCAGTATTCATATGCTTTTGCATCGTCGTAGCGGATTCATCTTTGCAAAATTGCAGAACAACCTTCAAAAGGTATGGACGAAGTCAGATAAGTGGCTTCAACTACATGGTTTCGAATTTGCAGCTGAGAAGTCTTAAGTGGTATTTTTTTCTCGCCATAGATACGCGGATGAATCGTATAAATACTTATATAGGATGTACTGAGTGTTGTGGAAGTAGTGAAGTACTTAGGATTTGTCTGGATAACAAATTAAAGTAGTCACATCACGTAAATAGGATTGTAAATAAGTGTGAGGGATATATTAATATTTTAAAGATGCTTGTGAAAATAAGGTGGTGTGCCAGCAGTAAGATAGCAATGAAATTCTACCAAGCATGTATTCGTTCTGACTTGGATTATGGATGCATTCTTTTCAATTCGACTAATGACAAGCAGATGAGTCGTATAAGAGTGGTTCAAAATAAGGCCCTTCGCATCTGTACGGGTGCAATGAGATCCACACCGCAAGAAGCATACAGGAGAACCGGTCATACAACTTCGGCAGGAATATCTTGCTAATAAATACATTCTCAAGTTGAAAAGTATGGAGCCTAATAGTATCATTGACAATATTCATAGGCTTTCAGTTTTGGACTTGCTATCATCATATTGGGCCAACAAAAAACCTCTTTTACTTACGTCTGCCTACCGTTATATTGCAACGTTAGGACTTTCTATCCGGTACTCAGTCCAGCCAAAATTAGATTTTGATCAATTTATTAAACCAACCCAGATCTTCATTCCGAAATATACCAGTCAAGCCGTTACAGACACAGCAATGCATGAGGAGATTGTTAACAATCTTACCGGTTACACTCTTATTTATACGGATGCTTCCAAAACAGCGGATGGATGCGGCTGCGCATTTCTTAACTATAGTTCGAGTGTTAGTAAATCTTTTTGTTTTAATTCGTTGGTGAATATTTTTTTCAACGGAAGCTAATGCAATTGTGGAGACTCTTGAGTATGTAAAGCACCTGGATGTCGAAAAACTTGCTATTATGACTGATCCTCTGAGCTTTTTACAAGCTCTACGAAAAAGAAAATGGTTTTCAAAACTGCATCCATTGGTGTTGGATGTTCTATTGAGGTGTGCTGAATTGGAGAAGCAACACAGGACGTTAAGTTCTTTTGGATGAAAGCTCACGCTGGAATAATTCCTAATGAGGAGGTGGATTGTTTGACTCGGGAGGCAATAGGTAACGACGAAGCTATACATAAAACTGTTTACATGAGGGAAGTCAGTGACAAAATTCGATGTCGTTTTCTACGCGAAAAGTGGGAAGAGAGATGGCAAACAATGGCGATCTAGAAATAGTCCATACTAATTATCTTCACCCAATACACTGGTCAACAGTGAAATTGCTTCTTAGGTGAAAGTACCCAATCCGAATGAATTCCAACGTGCTGAACACGAATTCACATTGAAAAAGTTGATTGGCTCACGTTCCAGAGATATTGACGTTTTGTCCATTGTATAGATGCTATTGCATAATGTAATGCAATTTAGTGAGAAATTACGAAATTTTGCGTCATATTGCATCACCCCTTCATGCAAAGAAGTTAATGCAGCAGTTTCCATTGAGAGTGTTGCGAAATTGATTGCGCAATATCAAGCAATAGCAATTATAGTTTATTTATAAATGGCCGACGTGACAATTAACTCGTGCAATGTCCGTTCATTCGCGCATATTTTTCGAAGCTCTAGCATACACAAGTGATTGCTATAGTGTAAAGTAACTACACAGTAGCAATGCCTTCGTAACTGTGTTAATAGTGCAATAACTTCTGATATATTTGGCGGAGAAGTGACATTTGCTGCACAGAAAAACAAATCAGTGCAACAGTTAAGAAAGCGTATCATTTGTATTTTGGTTGCAAGATAGGCGACCAGGACAAAGACTGGGCCCCACACGTATACTGCCGCACTTGTGGCCGTAAATCTTTCACAGTGGCTTTAATGGCAAAAGAAAGGCAATGCCATTTGCTGTGCCCATGATTGGAGGGAGCCCACCAATCACGTTGACGACTGTTATTCATGACCACCAGTACTATCGGAAGTTGGAATTCCCTAACATACATCTGCTCTGCGACCTGTCTCTCATGGCGAAGGACTCCCAATTCCAGAACCTCCTACAGATTTTTCTATCAGTTCAGACGATGAGGATGGCCATGCGTCGGCGAGTTCTCCTCAACGTGGCAGTAAGGATGATACTTTTCGTGCTTTGACGAAACATCTGCACCACATAAATTACCCAGGATGAAATAACGAGTCTTTGTTCGCGATTTGGATCTGTCGAGAAGCAAAAGCGGAGATACTGGCTCAAGACTTCGACAGTGGAATCTTCTGGAACATAATGTGCGATGACTTCATTTCGCACTCGCCATCAGCTCTTCGAATTTTCTTTAAGAAAGAAGAAAGCCTTGTGTTCTGCTGCGATATTGATGGTTTACTACAAGCTCTCGGTATTGCACATGATCCCACGAATGGCGGCTGTTTATAGACGCTTCAAACTGAGCCTAAGGCGGTTTTGTTGAATAATGGGAACAGCTTCCATCCATACCTATTGCACATGCGGTCTACATGAAGGAGACTTACGGCAATCTAAAGCAGCTACTGGAGACGATTAACTAAGCAAGTATGGCTGGCAGATATGTTCTGACTGAAAGTAGTATCTCTGTTGATGGGTTTGCAGCAGGGATATACAAAGTACTGCTGTTTTCTTTGTCTGTGGGACAGCAGAGAACGATTTGCACTACATCAAGAAAGACTGGCCTCCGAGAGCAATTTTTAAGCCTGGAGAAACGAATGTACAGCACCCACCATTGGCACAGCCACAAAAATCATCATTCCTCCTTTACACTTTCAAGCTCGGTCTTGTAAAAACTTGGTAAAGCCCATGGATAAGATGGACCAGCATTCAAGTACCTGCATGAAAAATTTCTCGACTCAGTGAAGCAAATTTAAAGAGGGCATCCTTGTGGGGCCTCAAATTAGACAGCTCTTCCGAGACCCAAGTTTGAGGAACTTCTTCAGGTAAAGAAAACAGGTTTGGGATGCATTCTATCAAGTGGCAGCAAACTTCCTGGGGAATGACAAGGCAGAAATTACAAGTGTCTGGTTGAGGATATGTGTGGCTTTGTTTCATGAATTCGGCTGCAATATGTCTTTAAAGATCACTTTCTTGATTCCCACTTAGATTTTCTTTCCTGATAACTGCGGGCAGGTCAGCGATGAGCACGGCGAACGCCTTTCATCAGGACATTGCCACCCATGGAGCAACGGTACCAAGGCAAATGGTCTACGTCAATGCTAGTTGACTATTGTTGGACAATCAGTAGAGATGCTCCACAAGTCCACTACAAACGGCAGGCAAAAGAAGTCGAAAGCCAGAAGCAGACCAATTTTTCTTTACCATGTATTATAATATTGACATAAGTACACTTTTTCTGAAATATGCGTACATTTTACAGAAAACCCGTAGCCAATTCAGCTTTTTCTTAGTCATTTTCGTGTTCAGCACATTGAATTCATTAAGAAATGACTATTTTCAGCTTGGAAGCATGAACTTTTCGAAAATTTGTTGCCCAGTGGTATAGAGGCAAGTCTTTCAAAGATCCAACTTCATTGCAATTGCCCAAAATCCATTCCTAACAGAATACTCCATACAGGATCGACCACAGTTGAATTAGGATGTACTTTTCCCATCCCCAACAATCACAAATCCTTCCCACGCCCCCACCTTCAAACTGTAAAAACCTCTCAAACCGGTGATAAATAAATACAAATCCGACCCAACCAACCAGAAGTGATTCCAATATCCCAGTTCAAACATTGACCGAAGGAAATAGATCAACTGTACCTCACCTCCTCGACAGAATCGATATTTAGTGACCCCTAGCCACCCCCGGGGGGGGGGGGGGGGGGAGGCGGTATTAAGACGCCGGGGACATCCCCGAAGTAGTACAGATTAACAGGACGATGAAATATGAACGTTGCGTCCGTGAAGGCGAAATTCGCCGATTCGGGAAACACGATCAAACTGAAATTAGGTTTCAGTTTCTAGGATTTAATTATTTCCGCGATGGGGCGGTTCGAAGCGGGTGAGAAGGGTTGAAGGCCGGGGATGGCGGAAGAAGGGGTTAGATGTTCGAAAGGAAACGGATGCTGGAGGTAGGTAGGAAGAAGAGACGTGAAAAGATAAGCCGGAATTTATTCTGATGATGGCATAATTTTGTTGTCGATTTTTACTTGAATTGGGGGAGAATTTTTGACCGAATTTTTTGTTGTGGGTACCTGGATTTTTCAGCAATCGAAGGAAAAGAAAAAGCCGATGAGTTAGCGAGAAAGGGAACATCTGCTTCCTATACAGACCCCGACAAACATTTAAAGATAGAGCTACTTAGTCTGTTTAACAAAAAGTCGTTCATATCTCAAAATCTATTAAAGATAGGTATAGGGAATGCTGATATAAAGTGATAGGGGATGATATTTACTTCTTAATTCCGAATTAAAATACTGGGTATTCTATTTAAAAAAAATTGAGTTTTCTGCATTTGAAAATATGTCACTTTGTTCCACAGTTTGAACACTCTGTATGTTAGAATGTAAAGTGTGCTACCGTTTCTTAGAGTAATATCTCATCAAACATAGCAATTTGTAGTCTCTACTTGCAGTATTAACCGAGATATTATTTTCTCAATGATGCAATGATTACGACTAAAAAAAAAAAGAAAAACTTAAATAACTCAAAAACGGAACATGTAGCTATAGGAATAGCTAATGAAAACTGACGTATTTATAGTTGTATGAATCCAAAAATGAATAAAAAAATATATCAATTCTATTTAAAATAAAAAGTTGACATCAATTTTCCGGTCAACACGGAAGTGATATTTTGGTTAAGGTATTTTTGCATTTATAGTTCCAATCGAACAGATACTGTGCCAAAATCTCAAATATAAGTAAATAATAGAACAATCATAAAACTTTTAATGAACCAGTTACGTGGAATACCCTGTATATTGGGTGAGTTTTTTATCTTGAGGCAACGGAATATTTCTAAAACACTGCATCAAATCAATAAAAGATCTTAATAGGATTTGTTATAATGTAGGGGGCTCACTGAATGGTGCCGAACTTGATCCCCCACCTCACTCCCCTAGAGTGGGAGGGGGGACAACTTTGAAATCTTAAATGGGAACCCCCATTTTGTATTGCAGATTCGGATTCTACGCCATCAAGTATGTAGTTTTTGTTTGAAACTTTTTTTTCGATTCGTAACAGATTGCACTGTAATCGCCAAAAAAAAAACATGATTGTGAACATCTAAAAAAAATACACGAAAAAGAGAAGCAAGCAAATATGATTTTGTGTTTTTTTTTATTTTAACATAAACTATACATTTCAAAAAGCCATGTGTTGAAAACTGTGCCCCTTCACTTCGATACATTTATTTATTCGCAATTGACCCGAAACTGGTAGAGCCACTTGATTTTCTGAGGAGATCTAATAAAATGAATCCAAATTCATGCTATATTAGCCCAGTAACTCACGAGGAATTAGAAAAAATATTTAAGAGAATTAAAACTAAGACCACACAAGATTGTTATGGTTTCTCCACTAAGCTGTTGAAAACAGTTGCTCCAGCAATTATTAATCCACTGGTATCTATCATAAATCAGTGCTTATATGAAGGTGTTTTCCGAAAGAAATGAAAATCGCAAAAATATTGCCGGTACATAAAAAGGGAGATATCAATGATCCGAAAAATTACAGACCCATATCAATATTACCAACGTTTTCAAAGATTTTCGAGACTATAATTTCGGGCAGATTAATTGCTTTTTTCGAAAAACAAAAGGTGATCACAGAAATACAACACGGATATCGAGAAGGAAGATCCACGATAACAGCATTGTCCACAATAATAAATGAGATCATATCTGCACTTGATGAAGGAGAATATACTCGATTAACTTGCTGCGATATGACTCGAGCATTTGACACAGTGAATCATAATCTATTGCTGGATAAATTATTTTATTATGGAATACGTGGAAACTGTTTTGATTTGTTAAAATCTTATCTGTCCAACAGACGGCAATATGTAGTAATCAACAATGTTAACTCTCAAATGCAAACATTGGCGGTGTGGTGTACCCAAGGATTATTCTTGGGCACCTTTATTTGTAATTTACGTGAATGACTTGGAGCACAGCATACCAGCGAATACCATCAGCCTGTATGCTGATGATACTTCACTAGTTAAAAAGCTATAACTAAAGATGAGTTACTTAGCAAAAATGAAACGGTAATGAAAAAAGCAAATCAATGGTTTAGATCTAATAAACTACTATTAAACCCCACTAAAACACAACATCTGGACTTTACACTAAAGAAAAACGAACTTACCACTAGTGTCAACATCTTGGGTCTCCACATTGACAGTAAATTGAATTGATCTGAACATACCAATGGATTGGCGAAGAGACTAGCTGCCGCAGTCTATAGTATGGTTCGAATTAAAAATGTGGCTACTTATGAAGCAGTAAGATCGACATACTTCGCTAATTTCCATAGTGTTGCCCACTATGGGATCCAGTTTTGGGGAATGTCAACGGAAGCCAGTCGTATCTTCCTCCTGCAGAAGCGAGCAATAAGAGCGTTATGTAACCTGAAAAGTAACATGTCATGTAAACAGTCATTCATAGACCATCGCATACTTACCATATCTATCAAAACGTAATCGCCGGAAAACAATTGCTGGAGAAAATAATGAAATCGCGGTATTAGCTGCAGTAGCTAATAATCCGCACATTAGTACTGGAGAAATAGCTTACGGATCAGGAATTTCTCAGTCTACTATCTGCCAAATATTGAAGCGTATTAGGAAATATCATCCATTTAGAGTTTCCATGCATCAAGAACTTCATGGCGATGATTTTCAAAATCGAGTGCGATTTCGTCAATGGGCGCTTCAACGGATACAAGATAATTCCAATTTTTGTCCTCGAGAATTATTTTCTAACGAGGCGATATTCACAAATCACACTACGGTAAATCGGCACAATAAGCATTACTGGAGTATCGAAAATCCCCATTGGTTGCGCCAAAGTTGAACATCAACATCCTTGGAACGTAAATGTTTGGTGTGGAATAATTGGTAATAAGCTTATTGGTCCATATTTCATCGATGGAAACTTAAATGGTGAAAGATATCGAAACATCTTGGAGAACGAACTTCCAGTGTTACTTGAAGACCTTCCCTTGGACGCACGACAAATGATGTGGTTCCAACATGATGGTTGTCCAGCACTCATTTATTTTAATTTTAGCTCTATAGCATTAGGTTCACTTTTAACCAAAAACGCTCTTTCCAAACTACCACCAAAAAAACCAATTTATCTTCATATTTTCCGCATCCAAATTCCACACACGACTTCCTCCAGATCAGCCCAAAAAAGATCTCTCGTAACATAGGTTGCTCATTATTGCCTCACGAGATGTGTGCTCGTTTAACGAGAAAATTGTTTTTAGATTTCTCTCGGGAAAGATAATTTATCTGAATTTTAAGGACACATACCCGATTACGTTTTCCATTAAGTTGGATCCACGCTCCACTGGGCAGAAAGAAGGTGCTGTTGAATGAGATTAGAAAATGCCTTTGACTTTTGACATTTTTCCGTAGAGGCGAATTCGTGATAGAGGGGATGTGGGACGCTGCACGCGTCGAATGGAGTGGAAAATTTCCTCTCGAGCGCGATTCTGCGTCGTTTATATATTAAATATGATAAAAATCGCATAAGCAATACATCAAAGACCTTGTTCCACACCCCCAGTAAAAGACATCGCAGCTGGAGATTCGCCCAATCTTAGCTCAACCCTTTAAGGGTATCGCGTCATAACCTCCTTCCGTCAACCCGTGATAAGTTTAAGCACCCCCCCCATACTGTTTTACATCTTCACGGGGCAGAAAAAAAAAGAACAAACGACAGTCAGAAAACACGTGGGGTGAATTTGTCGTAAAAAAAATTTTATGTCTTCGTTCTCATTTTCCTTTAAAATAACCATCCATAAAAGCAGTGACAAAACGTCGGTATGTTCCCGTTGAAACACCTACCTAACCGCTCTGAGGGGTGATTGTGGATAAGGGCTGAAGACAAAAGGCAGTAAATGTTTGCGCGAGAGCAGATAAAGGAAGCCCTTCCCTATAAAAGCGCTGCAATTCAATTTTTCCGGAGATTGAGACAGGAACATCCGGCTTTAGCGGGGTAAGAAATTATCTAAAGCTACCCCCAAAGATTCACATTTTAATATGGTGGATGAATTTGTTTTTTTTCTTCCATAAAACATTAGGGGTGTAACTATATGATAAATATTCTTACTTCAAATTTTTGGCTAATGGCTAAAGGTTACTAGATCTTCTAAGATAAGGGAAATAATTTGCATTCCTGATCATTTGGTGTATGTTTCGTCTTTTTCTTTTGTTTTTTTGTGGGAGTTGTCTGACCTGATACGATGCAAAGAATTTTTGATGGTTCCATAATAAAGGTCTTTCCATGAGTGTGCTAGTTGTATTATTCTAATAATCTTTTCGCTTCTCTTTGACCCAACTTCTTTCCTGCTTTCGTGCTATGTTTTTAGACACTTCTAAAACAGGTTCTGGACCTATACAGGGTGAGTTTTTTTTTATCTTGAGACAACGGAATATCTCTAAAACACTGCATCAAATCAAAAAAAAGATCTTAATAAGATTTGTTATAATGTAGGAGGCTCACTGAATGACAACTTTATCCAATCTTAAATGGGAGCCCCCATTTTGTATTGCAGATTCGGATTCTACGCCATCAAGTATGTAGTTTTTGTTTGAAACTTTTTTTTCTTTCGATTCGTAACAGAAGAAAAGACAAAATCCAGAAGCTTATCGCAAATTTGGAAAAACAGCGACAAATGTTTCATAAACAAAGAACACAACTTCATAATGTTGTGAAAGCTAGTTTTATAGTTAGTTCAAAATTGGTAAAGTCATTAAAACCATTTGCCGAAGGAGAATTTATCAAGGAGTGTATGTTAGAAGTTTGCAGTGTTTTGTGTCTTGAAAGAAAAATGAATTTGAAAAAATTAGTTTGTCAAGACGAACTGTTGCCCGACGTATAGAAATGATGGCTAATGATGTAAAAACAACTTTGACTGGCTGGTATGGTAGGGCTAGTTTTGAATCATTTTCCACAGCATTAGACGAGAGCACCGATTTGTCTGACACAGCTTAACTGGCTATATTTATTCGAGGTGTTGATAAAGAGTTCACTGTTACTGAGGAATTGCTTGCTTTACAGCCGCTAAAAGGAACCATTACAGGAGAGGACATTTTTTAATGAAGTTGAAAAGGTATTCACAAGGTATTTGGTTTGCCACGGTCAAAATTAGTTGGTGTATGCACAGATGGTGCACCTTCTATGGTCGATTTACGTAAAGGTTTCATCATCGGAATTTTATATGAAAAAGCAACTGAATTAAATGTGCAAAAAGATGATTTGATAGTCCTTCATTGGATTATCCACCAACAGAACTTGTGTTCTAAGTCCATTCGACTCCAGAATGTTTTGAATGTGGTAGTAAAAACCATCAATTTTATTCGATCCCGAGGGCTTAATCATCGTCAGTTCAAGGCGTTTTTGGATGAAATATCAGCCGAATATGACGACGTAGCATATTATTGTGAAGTCAGATGGTTAAGCAAAGGAAAAATGCTGAAACGGTTTTAGGAGTTTAGAAATGAGATAACAGATTTTATGCTAATAAAAGATAAACCACTTTCTGAATTGAGTGACCCAAAAAGGATATGTGACTTAGCATTTTTGATCGACCTTACAGGCCATTTGAATGATTTAAATTTGAAACTTCAAAAACATGGACAGTTAGTAAATGATTTGTACAGCCGTTTGAAAGCGTTTCAAAACAAATTCGCTTTGTGGAGGCATAGTTGCTGTCTGGTAACAGTTACCATTTCACCACGCTCTCTGCGTATGAAAATACTGCTTATGCTCAATATGCTGAAGAACTCAAGTTACTGTCGGAGCAATTTTCGAACAGATTTAGCGATTTTAAAAACATGGAAGACAGTTTCAATTTATTAGCTACTCCAACAAAAAGTGATGTACAAAATGTTCCAATATACTTGCAGATGGAGTTGATCGAGCTTCAAGAAAACTCACTCCTAAAGTCTAGATTTGAAGACGTGGAGTTGTGCGATTTCTACAAAAAATATCTCGAAGAAGACCATTTTCCGGAGCTTAGAAAATTCGCAAGAAGATTAATTTGTGCGTTTGGCAGTACTTATAAATCCGAACAGTTCTTTTCAATGATGAAAGTTAATCAATCAAAACATCGTACAAGGCTGACTGACGATAATTTGGAAAATTCTTTGCGGCTTTATATCAGTGGAATTAATCCAAACATCGATGGATTAGTTTCCCAAATTCAAGCTCAAGAGTCTCATTGATTTCGTTGTCGCTATTTAATTTTCGTAGTTTGTAATAATTCCAAATTTCACGATTTAATTATAATGTTGTACCTATTTTTCTCATTTCATTTTCTTATTTTAATAAATTGCATTATAATAACATTGTCGTATTATTTCATGTCTGATAACTATCGCTAAAAGTTATGAACACTACTTTAAAATGCACTACTTTTAAACGCGGCCCGTGAACGTATTTGCACACTAAAGTTTCGCCCACAACATGTCAAAGTTTGCCCATACTTGCTCTAAGACTTATCTAAAACTAATATTGCTCAAAAAATATGCCTGTATATCTTGTTTTGTATATTTTGTTATGTTTATACTCTGTATTCATTGTATTTTAACGTATCTGCTCTAGATAGAAGTGTTACACCTAGAAAGAATCATTTCTGGATTCTGGATGAAAAATGAAACATTTGCAAGAAATTTTATTAACATGAAATACGACAAAAAAAATAATTAATAATGTGTTTGACGACCCCTTAGTAGTTATTGCACTTAGGAAGTGTAGTGCCTCCAGAGACTCCAGGCCAGACATAACAAAAAGCAAAACTTTAATCTACCCTTCCGTTCAATATCGAAAATTTCAAAGCACCTTCCCGAACATAGTTGATAATCCCCTTTCCACAGGTGCAGCTATTGTACGTATGTATAACATTCTTGCGCGTTTATGCATTGCGTCAGACAGCTTCCTATAATTCCCCTGGAGGAAACTGGCGCAGTGTGTAGGATACGCTATTCCATTCTACGAACAAATTGAAAACGTATTTGCTGGAGATTATTATAACAGTTTATATTATACAGTTGCGTTTCCGTAATCCTTACCCCGAATACATGTACTTTTACATTCGCGCAGAAATTTAAACATGTTAAATTTGCACACAACACAATCGTAACGGCCTTCCTGTTATAAATAATCGACCACCCCAATTTTGCCAAGTCTTGCTCTCACCTGCCTCCAGTAACTTCCAGCAACTTTCATTGGCGTACTTGGGAGAATTAATGAGTCACACCCGCTTGAGTAATTACCCTTTAGACACCTCTCTGTGTCTACACATAATTGATAAATAATGTAATTAACTAATGGCGCGTAACGCGAAGATATTGAATAATTTAGGGTTTGATGATTTTATCTGCCGCAACGGTGTCAGGTTGTGGCAGAGCGGTAAATGAGGCGAGTCACTTTAATTTGGGGTAGTCGGAGTTTGCAAAATTCGTCGGGTCATTAACGGAAATTTATACGAAACCTCACTGACTAAAGGAATTGCTGTAATTATCGTATCATCAATAATATAGTGTAGCTACATCAGTATACAGTTATCTTTCTTTTATTGTGAGCATCGTCAGAAAGGAATGTTTAAATTTGTAGAAATTGATTGTTTACATAAACTGATTGATTTGCGCGCGGAAACTTCTGCGTAGCTACAGACTTATTACATCAGATTATATCATTTCATAACGTGTTAAAGTTTGCCCTGTATTCAAGAAGGATGGTTTCAAATTTAGACCCATTTCTATATTATCGAACTTTGCGAAGATCTATGAAAAATATATTTATACTTCCATTTATAATAATGTGCGTGGGTGTATTTGTCTTCTAATCAGCATGGCTTTATTCCAGATCGTTCCACTATTACTAATTTGGCTTGCATCAGTCAAAAGATAGGCGAGGTTCTTCATAGACGTGCACAATTGGATGTTATTTACGCTGACCCCTCACGAGCCTTTGATACTATACAGGGTGATTCTCAATATATGCGACAAACTTTAAGCGCTGATTCCTGGAGTTATTTTGATCATAAAAGTTCATAAGAACATATGTCCAAAATCGCTTAGTTCTAAAGTGATACAATGTTTAATAGTAAGTTAACATAATTAATGTTTTTATTATAAATTAACAAAATAATTAGTAAAACAAAATTAACTTATACTAACTGTTGAATATGACCGCCCCCAACTGCAATACAAGCTTTATCCTCCGTCGTATTGACTGGCGAGTCCGTTCTAAAATACCAGGGGTATTTCGAATTGTTTGAAAAACTGCGATAATACGATTTCTCAGTTCATTATTTCCAATGGGACTCATATAAACTAATGATTTAAGGTGAGCCCAGAGAAAAAAGTCCAAAGAATTTAAGTCTGGAGACCAAGGAGGTCACGGTTGTGGACCTCCCCGTCCTATCCACCGATCTGGATTATACGTATTGTCCAAAAACTCACAAGCAACTAAACTAAAATGCGCTAGAGCACCGTCATGCATAAAATACGTTTATAATCTTAATTGCAACGGAACTTCTTCCAGCAGTAGTGGTAGCTCCTCTTCAAGAAAATTGCGGTATACCTCGCCATTTAACCGCATCGCTAAAAAATGTGGACCTATCAAGTGATCTCCAACAATTCCGGCCCACACATTGACAGAGAATTGATGTTGATGACGGGCATTCACGTGTAGATTTTCTTCGGCCCATATGTAATTATTATGAAAATTAATAATCGCGTTTCTAGAGAAAGTAGCCTCGTCGGTGAAGAATATTTGAGCCAAATAGTCAGGATTTTGTGCGATTTTGTGTTGCATCCATTGACAAAAAGCCACTCTTTGCGGAAAATCTGCCGGCAAAAGTGTCTGCACCCGTTGAATGTGATATGGATACAATCGTTGATCTTTCAATATTCTCCAAACTGTGGTCTGACTAATGTTAAAGGCAAACGCAACTTTTCTGGTGCTTGTAGTAGGATGTTGTTTCTTTAACTTGTGGAGTTCCACTGTAGATGGGTGCCTGTTATCAGTCGTCCGTTTTTTAAAATTTCCCGTTTCACTAAGACGTTGGTGAAGACGGGCAAATATTGAATGATGCGGGATGATAGGTTCGGGTATCGTTCTTCATAAAGACGTCTAAGCAGCGCCGAATTTCATTGGCAAGACCGTGAACGAAATACATATCACACATTCAGCATTCGTGTAATTCATTTTAGAAAACAGAAACTGGCAATAAACTGAATGAATACTCTGACAACTATTAAAATGACAAATAAACAATTCCCTCTCAACACAATACTGTTTGAAGAACCAACTGTGATATTATATCGTGTTAGTCATAGTTTATAATTTATTATTAAACATTCAATAACTTTAAAACCAAACCGTTTTGGACATATACTCATATGACATTTTATGATCAAAATAACCTAAGGAATCGCTTATATTGAGAATCATCCTGTAGAATAGACCATCAAATTCTACTACATAAAATAACTTCTTTTAGTTTTGTTCCTCCAGTTATAAAACTCCTTGATTCGTATTTGAGTGAACGCAGATGTTATGTTTTTTTACAATGGTTTCTCTTTCTACGAGTTTACTCACCAGCTCTGGAGTTCCTCAAGGCTCCATTTTAGGTCCTATGTTATTCAACCTGTTTATGAATAATTTACTACTGTCTTTTTCTTGTCCGGTTCTTGCCTATGCTGATGACGCCAAACTTTATCATAAAATATGCACAGAAAATGACTCATTTTGGGTTTTCTAATGTGTATCTTTAAGAATTTCTGGAATATACACACGATTAAAACTTTATACAACTCCTTTGTTCTTTCTAAACTTGAATACGCGCCCTTAATATGATATCCTATCTATGCTAGTGAATATCTACAATTGGATCATCGTATACATCAAAAGTTTTTAAAATTCTTCACTCTCAAATATGTCTAAAATAAAAACACACAATTTTTACACCTAGATTTAAAACAATATTTAGTAAGTGCAGGAATTCTTTTAAACTATCACCCCTACAAAAATCCATTAATTTTCCGCCCTCCAACGTGAACGTCTCTTTCACCTATAAACCTATAAATACCTGAAGACAGTTTGTCCGGTCCATTTTCTCCACATGAAATTTTAATCCGCCTGCTAGCACCGACGCGTCGCTAGGTTGGCACGTTCGAGGCAAGATACAGCAACAAGTGTTACCCGTCGAGGATTTAGTGTTCCGTGGGGATGGTTTGAGCTAGTGGGGTAGGTATTTAAACTGTGCGAGATAAGGGTTGGTGTGAAGATTATTGGCGAATTCCTTTTCTCGTAGGAGTACGAGCGTTTTAAGACGTTTTATTTGAAGGTGTTATCATTCGAAGGTTTGATTTGAGGAAAATAAAGAATTGATAAGAGGTGATAAAAGGATTTTTCGGTATAGATTCACTTAGGAAATAATATTGTAGGAATAGATAATAGATTTGCTAGCAGGTCCTGAAAAAACAATGGATTTATAAAAGCTTATTGAGTAAATGCAGACAAAAATTGTCTTTAATGGATAACATGCATAAGTTTTATTGTTTGATAATGTAGAAGGCGAATTTAAAAACGCCATTTTGTTTTAAGTCAGTTTATCTACGGCGAGTTTTCTGGATTAATTTGGGCTTATACTTACTGCTGTGTACTGATTGAATTAAATGAAAATGCAAAATTAATTTTACAAAGGAAAATAAAAATAAAATTAGCTAGCTCAAAGTTTAATATTTTTAAATAACGCAAAAGAACAATACTTCTATTCACCCTAACGAGGTGATTGATAATTAAAAATGAAACAGCAAAATTGAATAACGAAAAACTAACTCTTTAAAATATAATAAGAGAAAGAAAAAAAACTAAAAATGTATCTTCCCGAACAAAAATAATAATTGATCTTATATCTATAATGTGCACACCTCAATATATTAAAAATTATTGCAGTATGAATTCCTTGATGGACTAAATAAAAGACAATTAATGCGAAATTTACAATATCAAAATGAAATACAAAATGGCAACAAAGATTTACAAAAATACGTCTACTCACGTCAATAGTCGAACAAGGAAGTACTTAACAAAACTCTACCTATTCTTAATAGTTTTTAAAGTATTAGCATTTCTTGCAAAAAATTGCTAAAAATATGCTTAAATTCTAAGTTTCAATCAAATAAAATGAGTTTTTTTCCTACAAAACACTCTGCACATTATTTGCCTAACCTATCTAAATATTTATGTTTCAGATATCTAACGTTCACTAGTTTCTTACTAATAGTAATGCCGTTTAGTCATAGAGAACGTACATTAATTATTAGATATTAGTAAACCATGAGATGTGCTAACAAACAAGTGATATCCATTGTTGGTAATTTAACAAATTGCGCAGTGATAAACCTATGCAGTATTAACAAGTCATATCTTTTATAGTAAGTTCTAATGGTGTCAACTCCTTCACACATTTTCTTCTAACAAGCAAAATATTGTAAATCGAAAGAAATAAGAAAAACATTGAAAGTTATATATACAAATAACATTTTAGACTTATTCTACATCCATAAAGAATGTAACAATGATTAGATACCTACACTTATTTGCAATGAATAAAAACCTCAACAAAAAATAAAATACAAAGGGAAATTAAAGCAGATATCCTAAATACACCCATAATATTTCAAATATTGTTCACTTACTAGAGCAGGTATTTTTTTTGTAGGGGAGCTGTCTGACATGGAGTCTCCGAAAACAATGCAGCCTCTTGGCTTTTTGTATTAAACTAGGTATTAAGCGATACAGACAGATAACATAAATCAGGAACAAACTATTAAAAGTCTGCGAAAATGTCCAATATAAATGTTCTTTTAGAATAATAGTTTCTTAGTTTTTTTTTTTTTAATTTGACTTATTTTCGATGTATTTAATAAGCAGACAAAAATATTAACATGTAATTTGCTGTCGCATAATAATTATGGCTTATTAATATTTTATAATTACAATTACATAAAATTTGCTAATAATTGGAAAACTTATAATGATAAATATCTCAGGTATGGAAACCAAACAATGCAAAAAAAGATAACGCATCATTCTAAAAAATAATATACAGAGTGTATTTTAGGAAAAAAATATTTTATTTGCTCGAAACTTTGAAATTAGTCATATTTTAGGCAATAAATGGTAATATCTCAAAAACTCAAAAGTAGGTATAGCAAACCCTAATGTCAATCGATGTAGAATTTTACGCTGCATTCAATACTGTAGTAAAAAAAACCATGTTCCATTTGAAATAAAAAAGTTTTGTTGGTTTTAAGATATCACATTGGAGATGCGTTTTCGAACACCCTGTATGTGATTTGGTCATTATTGCCAATACACTTTTTACCTACGTCTTTGTACTTCAACGACATAGTAGAACAACTAAATATCTGATACCTCATCAGCTATTTAATTTTAATTGAAACAGTGTAAACGTCAAAAAGTCAACAAAATTGCAAATATCTCAAAACCGGTTGAGTTCAGGGATAGGGAACCCTCATGTAAACTAACTGCAAATGACTCGATACATTCATTGTACCGATAAAAATTGTACCATTCCATTTAAAATAAGAAAGCTGGTATCAACACTGTTCGTGCAATTCAGTTTACATTGCCGAACAATTATAAACAATAAGCAATTAAAACTATTTAGATTAAGTGAAATGGGCATTTTTCAATCTTTAATCTACATGCCTATTTGTGCACTTTATTTATATTTGATGCTCTTACCTCTTAGGGGCATTTGTCTATTTTAAATTCTACATTTAATTAATTTTATACATTTCAATAATCCTGTGTTGACCGACTATTATTGTACTTTTCTGTTAAACCCTTATAGTTTATGATTTATCGTATACATTAGTTCTCAATTCTTAATCACAAGGTTTTTCCACATTTATATAAACTTACATTTATCTCAGAACTTTATTTGTTATTAACTCATTTTTGTGTGGCCTTAGGATGTAATCTTTATTGCTAATCCTAGACCTTTTAATTTATATCAGTTTAGGCTAGTTATAATTACAATTTCCCAGTATTGACATTACTTTGATGATTTCCGAGCATTAAATGTCAGAAAAGTTGTAACATTCAGGTATCAGTCTCAGTAGATCATATCAAATGTAGAGTATAGAGTACCAGTACCACTATCAGTATCAGTACCGCAGTATCAGCGTATCAGAGCATCCAAATAACCAATAACAACAACAACATTTCCAAATCAAATCAAGATATTTGTGTACCGTTTTGTGTGTGTTTTTTTGTGTGTTAATATATATAGTTATTTACCATAACATCTGGTTTTAATTTACAAACTGTCGCCGATCAAGAATTAATTAGACCTATACGGCCTTACAACTCGTGGGTGGCGAATCGCGGATGTTCAGTGCACTGATCTTAACAATCATCAAATTCAACAATTGATCAAGGCGCTGTTTATTCCAAAACAAACACCCTGTATACCGAAAGTGCTATAAAGTTGAAAATATTTTCCTTAAATAGACCACAGTGGGCCATGACTACACTGCAAGTTTCAAAATCAAATTCCTACTAGAAGTTCAAAAAAATCTAATGACCCAGTTCGGTGGGACACCCTGTATAGTAACCAACAAACATTTTGAGGGCGAATAAGATTGACGATTATTTTTACTGGATTTCGTGCGTTTATCCCAACAATTCTGACACAGTAAATATATCTTCCGTCGCAACAGATTCGACCCGAAAATAAGCCCACAAAAAAAAAACTATCCGATTCCATTATTTAAAACCACTACCGCGCTGATAAATTAGTTCCGGAGGCAACCGCCGCGTCGCGCTGTTACTGTACCGTGTGCTGGCGCGGGCGCGCTACAACAAATTTAACTCTGGCATCGGTGTGGCATTCGATTTTTCATTTTTTGAGTGTTATTTAGCGCTAGGTGTAACCGACACGTCACGTGACGTACGCCCGTTCGGTTTTATTACCGACCGCTAGGGGGCGCGGACGTGACACCGGCCGATCGAGGGAAATTTTGGCAGGACGTGAGCCGCACCACTGTACCGTTTTAATTGCTCCGAAATGGCGGCGCGCAAGAGGGACGCTGTCAAAAAGGGGATGAAGGGAGAGAGCAGGCGGCGCCGGTTACGCGTTACATACATTTCATCATCTTTGCGGGCGCGAACATTTCTTTTTTGTGCGTCGGGAAAAGTTGTGATGTTGCGAACGCTAAATTCGACGCGAAAGTATATCTGTTTGCAACGCGAAATGCGATATATCTGCGCGGCAATTCGCTGTCCACGTTGTTTCGGCAACGACTTTCGGAGATTTTATCCACTTTAAAATTACTAATTCTTTTTTTTATTTGCCGGTGGAAAAGTATTTACTCCTGTGGATAATATAAAACCCGCAAATACAGATACATACATACACACAAACACGAAATAATTTTAAAATGACGTATTGATGCGTAGTTGCTAAACGGTGCGTTTTATGATGTATGTTCATGGGGCATTTTATGGTTGTTTTAACGAGTTGAATCTGCTAACAAAATATCTGCATAATTTTTTAAAACACTCTGTATATCGGGTGTCCAGCCTAACATGCAACGGTCCATAGCCGATTTATTATTGTTTCTTTGGAAAAATGTTTCAGATAAATTGTGCCCGAAAATCCATATTCTACACAGTTTTAAAATTAATTTCAGTATGGCGGAGTTTTCCGGTTGTAACCGGAAGTAGAACCAACTTTATTATTTTAAATGGAAACAACCCTGTATTTATTGTACTTTGGATTTCCTGTTAAATTTAAATAAACAATTCGTAGGGATACATGCGGGCTAAGTCTGTACCGTTTCGGAATTACATGGCGTGTTCGAAAAA